>JANHFT010003401.1:111805-122485 GCA_032467955.1 Pseudoxenodon macrops
CGAACTGCTAGGTTGGCAGAAGCTGGGACAAGTAACGGGAGCTCACCCCATTATGCGGCGCTAGGGATTCGAACCGCTGAACTGCCAACCTTTCGATCAACAAGCTTAGCGTCTTAGCCACTGCATCCCTTAAGATCTTTGCTCAGGCTTAAATTGGCAAATCCAATTGAGACAAGAAGATAGGATTAGAAAGCAGACATGAAAGATAGGATTAGAAAGCAGACATGAAAGATAGGATTAGAAAGCTTTTAATCAAAATAAAGGGATGACATAGTTCAGTTATTTATTTAATTTATATACTGCCTGACTTTGTGGTTCATAAGTTAAAAAAAAATTAAACCAGTGAAAAAGAAATACCTCAGTACCTCAATACTCTACTGCTTCAAAACTCATCGAATTTGGTCCTCAATGCATTTTGATATGAAAATATTATCTTGGTACTCATTGTTTGTTTGATACTCGACACGCTGCAATAGGAAGTGGGGGGACAGCCATGGAGAATGGACAGGAAGTTGGCTATGTTGGAAAGGAAGCGGGAGATGGCTGCAGAGGGCAGACAGGAAGTCAGCCATTCTGGGAAAATCGCTGACATAGAAAAAGGGTCAGACAGGAAGTCCTTCCCGACCGAAACAAAAGGTCACATGGTAAGCCATGTGGAGGGGATTTGGTACTTGTTGTTTTTAGTACTTGTCGTGCCTCCCAGAACCAAGTAACGAGTACCAAGATACCACTCTGAACAAGAATGAGGAGTAAAAAATGATAAAAACCAGACAGGAATGAAAAAAGAGACAGACCTCACCTTCAAGACACTTCAAAACACCTTCATTGTGCATGCAGGTGCTGCTACAGATATAACAGGGGTCCTAGTTAATGTTGGTGTTTAATCGAATGAGGCCAACATGCTTCAACCCTGCTTAGATTGCATTAGCCAGACAAATACCATGGTAAATAGGTGTTTCATCATGTACACAGACTTTACAGTCAATTGAAGTAATATAGGATATAGCGACTGAGTTGCCTGGTAAAACCATCTATGGGATTGTTGACCGTCAATGTTGGTTTTTTCCCCCTCCAGGTCAGGGAACAGGAGCGGAATATTGCTTTGCAGATAAGACAAGATGTTAAGCAGCGAAGAAATGAGCACCTGAAGCAGTTGGCCGAAGAACTGGAGGCAGAATGGCAGAAAACACAGGATGAGAAGATTCAAGCTCTGGAAAATCTATACCTGTCAAGTTTAAGAGCTGTAGGAGAAGGGCATAAAGAAGCAAAGGAAAATGTAGGTAAATGACTGTGTCATTGAATGCTTTTGCAGAGAAAGAAAAACCTACGAACGGCTTTTTACAAAAAGCAGTTCTTAAAATTGTTTTTCTTATTTAAATTAATGCCGTGCCTAACATGGTACCCTTGTCTGCTTATTTCTCATTTCAAAGGAGCCTGATTTGGAGGCACTGGCAAAGCAAGCAGAGGAAAGGAAAGAAGCAGCCAAAAAGAGGTATAAAGAAGCCCTGAAAAAACAGAAAAGCCAGAAGGAGAAATCGCTGAGAGAACAAACCAGGTAATAATAAAAGTTTCTTCCCTTGTGAATGTATTTAAGTTTGAATTCAGCATTAATCTGAGTGTCCAAGGGAGCGTGTTAATTTTGCCCTTCTCTCTCTTGCAAAACTTGTAAAACCTGAAAATTCTGAACTGGGCTATTAGGAAAAATGGCGAGAAATGGGGACTACTTCCACATTTAAAAAAAAATTCGTTTATTTAATTATTGACTGACTGATTGGCTGACTTGTATTTTTATGCTGTTCCAATATACGTGGATTTTGAGTGGTTCATAAAACCTACAACAAAATAGCAAAGAAACAAACAAGTAAATAAATCCCAAAGTTTAGTGCCAAAGGGTGTGTTCAGACATCAGAAACTTACTATAAAAGGGGGCCTCCCTCTTTCATAGCAGTTCGATATTCAAAGCCCTTCAGAACAATCAAGGCTTAAAAGATTTTTCAGAATGCAAAGCGGGAGGAGTATAATCCTTAATGGAGCTATATCAACACGGAGAGAAGCATGCGGTGCTTTAGTATTTGGTCTGAGCCCAGTACTTTTCATAAGTGATTTAGATAAGGGGATAGAACTCATCAATTGCAGATGACACCAAGCTGGAGGGAATTGCTAAGACTTTGGAAGATAGACTCAAGACTCAGAAGGATCTTGACAGATTTGAGCTTTGGGCCCTATCTAACAAGGGATAGCATCAAGAAAGTGATAGTACTGCTTTATACCGCCCCAGTGAGGTCACACATGGAATACCGAGTACAGTTCTAGTCACCACAATATACCCAAAAATAATGCTGAGACCCTAGAAAGTGTGCAGAGAAGAGCAACAAAGATGATAAGGGGTCTGGAGGCTAAATCATAACAGTTGAGGGAGGGAGGTACGTTGAGTCTATCGAAGAGAAGGATTAAGGGGGAACATGATAACTGCTTTTCAGTACTTGAGGAGCTGTCACAGAGAAGAGAGGATTTAACTTAGTCTCCAAAGTACCAGAGGGCAAGACAAGAAGTGAATGGTGGACGCTTGTTAAAGAGAGATCAGCTTAGAAGTTAAGGAGAAATTTTATGACAGAACAATTGATCAGTGGAATTACTCACCTCTCGGAGTTGTAGTTTTCAAAAATTTGACTGGACAACAATTTGACTGGGATGGTATAAAGGTCTGCCTTAGAGTGGGGGTTGGACTAGAACAGTGATCAGTCTGTGGACCAGTACCAGCCTGCAGCCTGCCAGGAATCGGGCCACCTAGGTGAACGAAGCACCATCCATGGACATAACGGAATCCCAGCAGTGCTCAAAACCACACCCATGGAAAACTCACCCTCCATGGAACTGGTTCCTGGTGCCCAAAAGGTTAGGGGCTGCTGGACTAGAAGACCTTTGAGGTCCCTTCCAGCCCTGTGGCTCTATGTTCTATATTGGGCCTCCAGTCCCTGGGCTATGGACCAGTACCAATCCATGCCTGTTAGGAATTAGGCCGTGCAGCTGGAGGTGAGCAACCAATTGAGTGAAATTGCACATTCGCACTATCTAGGTTGTATGCTTCTCTTCCCCCCACCCCCTCCCTGCCAGTCTATGGAAAAATAGTCTTCCATGAAACTGGCCCTTAGTGCCAAAAAGATTGGGGGATTCCTGTTCTATGTAATCCTGGTAGAGCTACTGTTCCAAAAAAAGGAGGCTCTGAATAAGAAGGTTTCTAGACCACTTCACATGGCACCTCCCTTAAGGAAAGACCCTGGAAAAAAATTACTGTCTTACTGGACAGGCAGAAACCACTAAGAATTGGTGGCTCTAAAGATATCTGGTCCCTTTTTATGTAGGGCTCCATAGGTGACAACCCACAAGAGAAACCACCTTGAATTGATACCCAAAAAGTAACTAGTAATAAGCACAGCTCTGAATGCATGATAATGGTTATTGTCTAGGGGTAATTATCACAACTTGAGCTGCTACCTTCTGAACTGGATCATTTCCAGGTGATCAAGGGTAGCCCCATGTAGACTGGATTGCGGTAGTCCAAATGAAAGGTGCCTAAGCTTTGAGTGACCGTAAGTAGGTCTTCTTGGTCCAGGTAAGACTATAAGTGATGCCCAGTATATAATTGTCTGAAAGCCTCCTAACCACACTTGTTATCTGCTCCTCAAGCAGGAGCTGTAAGCCAAGATCACTAACCAGTTCTAGCATGACCCAGTCAAAGACGGCAAACAAATTTATCTCTATCTTTGTGACGTTTGTAGTTTCTAGGTCTTGGAAGAGAGCAGAGATGTGGTTAACCTGTTCTATTTATTGCTACTTTTTCTTATTGTCTAAACAAGGCGAGCAAATGCGCGAAAGCATGCATTTGAGGTAGAAAGGGAAAGAGCGACCAGAGTTGCAAGCCTGCCTCCTCCTCCCCCCCACCCTTTTGAAGTGAGTATTCTTTCCAAATCGTTTACAAACTGCTGAAATTCTAACACTTGGAAATGCGATCTTGTGATAATGGCTAATGTAAGAATTTATAATAGGCCTAAGCATCAGATACTAATACCAGTTGGTTGATTATCAGAGATTGACAGCATGAGTGTTGGGTGACCTTCCTGGGTAGGCATGGCTGGGGGTGGTGGTCATGTGACTGGGTGGGAGTGAGTGACATCGAGTTGGCCACGCCCACCCAGGTTTTGTGGCTGTTTTGTTTTCTGTGGGAAATGGGCGCGAGTGGCTCTTTTGAGTGCTAAAGGTTGCCGACCCCTGGTCTAGGGTGATGCTATTTCAAAGGAGCTTGGCACCTGTACATAGGTGTTCTACCTCCTAACTCACCTATCCTTCGCCTACCACAACTAGCACACCAGCTGAACCTGGGCAAAGGCTTTTCAACTTGTGAGTCCAGAAGAATCCCTGCTCTGTTCCTTTGGGGGCAGTGCAACCCAGTCTCTAGAGTCAGAACTGGACCTGTCAGAGAACAAGGGTTTTGGACCAACAAGACCTCCTTCGGTCAAGACTTGCACTACATCTCTGGTTTGGCCAATGAGGAGGCATATATCAAATGCATACTAATGATACATCGCTCAAACTAACTGATGATTTCACATAGATGCCATAAATGCTAGTGCAGTGATTCTCAATCCCTGGGCTGCAACCTGGTACCAGGCCGTGGCCCATTGGGAATCAGGCCACGCAAGTGGCGGGTGAGCGTATGAAACTCCAGTTACGCAAGCAGTGGGCATGCACACTCAGCTCCATTTGCACAATGGCGCCTGCTACTTGCACAAATGGAACTCTGCACCAGAAGTGGCTTCCTAATGGTTTGGTCTGGTTCTACCAAACTGTTAGTAGCCCGGTTCGGTAGAACCGTTAGTAACCCAGGCCTGCCACACCCCCAAGCTGGTTCTTTTGGCGCCTCCATCTTGGTTTCTGCTTCTGCACATGTGCAGCTTTTTTAATGGACTGCGCATGCGCGCTCACGGCCGCAGCGCGCCCCTGAGCAAACCGACAGTAAGATCATTTAGAACCCACCTCTGCTCTGAATGTGAGCCCGCCCGCTGCTTGTGCAGAACCATCCCTCCCCCCCATTGCTACCACCACTACCAATCCACAGAGCCATTGCACTAACCATAGTGATAAGAGAACCAAAAACTCTGAAACCACCCAGGAGTAACCACAGGTGAGTTCTTCCTCCTCCCACATGTATGCTGGTAGTATGCAAAATTATCTTCCTAGAAAAGGTTAATGGGAGATACATTGGTAGGAGCAGAGATCCAAGACAGCAGGGGGGGGTACATAGCCAGGAGCCCAGTGAATCTACTTCATATCAGATCAATAGTTCCAGTTAAGTAACTCTGACTGCCACTTTGTATGCCACCAGAGACAGAATTACCTCAAAGGAATCTCTTTTACCTTCAGCAAGGTGTAGAATGTCACACAATACAGTAAGGGGCAGCTGTTAACTACTGTTATTAGATCTGCTGCTTTTTACCATATCCATCTTTTAATTCCTATCACCTGTTGATTTCATTTCTCTTGCCACATTCAGTCTGCAATCAGTAATGAATTACATAATCCCCTCCAGTTAGATGGAATTTAATTATACACAGAAGCATTAAGATAACATTAGCAGCTGTTAAACTGCTATTTGGATCCATTAACTCCCCAGTAATCTCTTTTTATACTTCAGCTGAGAAGCAAAAATTTGGGACAGGAAAGGTTGCCTCTCTCTTTTAAAAAAAATAAAATAAATGTCAGGGAACAAACTTGTCTTTCGTATTGTAATTTCTTATTGGAAGCAAACTCCACATCTCATGGAGTTTCGTATAAATTGAAAGTGGGGTATCAAATTAAAGTACCTTTCCCTCATGAGTATGTCTCCCTCTTGGGACTTTTGCTTCATGTGCATATGTTTATGGGAAATATAGTATGTAATACCTGTCCATCTCCTATTACAGGTTTTCTATGCTTATTCAATGAAATTTATTTCATTCTGCAGCAGTAATAGATGGCATTAATCTTGCTCTGTTTGGCAAGATATTTATTAGATTTGTATGCCACCCATTTCATATAAATTTCAAATGCTATATGCTATAGAGATGATATACTATCACAAACCTCAAGCCTTTTTTTCCAGAGGCAGTTTCCATAAATGTATTGCAGAAATTTGTGTTACTTGATGTTTTCACTCTTTATATCCTGTGACATCCTTTTAGAATTTTACTTTATTTACTTCTACCTCATTTTCTTACTATTTTATTACAGTTGGGACTATAGAAACATCCCTAATAGAAAATATGCGATGATTCTCCCTATCTGTCACATATATGTTATACCTTTCTAAGACTTAATTCAAAACATTCACCTTTTATGGTCTAGTTGTCTTATGCACAGCTTTGGTTACTAAAAATACATTAATGCAATTTGGAGGTCAGTAGAAAAATACACTTTTTAAACCCAACAGATTAATAAACTGGATACACAATGGAGTATATTCTTTAAAAATATTCTTTAAACAGGGATATTATTTTCAGCTGTGCATTTATTTCATATATGAGACTGTCAATGGCTTCTGAGTTTTTAGCAGAAAACATCAGGTTTTTGGGTCACAATCTAAGACAGAGTAAACCAGCAAACTTACTTTTTAAATATTACACTTACAAACCTTTGATCATGACATCTTTTTGAACTTTCAACTACCAGTATTTGGTTGGATGGAATTGACGGTCAGAAAGCAAGAAAATAGTAAGGAAGACTGTAACAGATGTGTGTACTTTGTGCAACAGACAAAATCTAATTTGCATGATGAATGCAGCCGACTGGAGCTAAATTAATCCACTTGGCCTTTGGGAAAACTACATTTTCTAGTTACTCAGTCTGAGTGGGAGTAGCTCTACTGACTTTGTGCAAAGTAACATTGAACTTAATAAGCATTTCCTCATACACACACATACATACACACACACACACACTGAACTGATGCATGTCCACACACACAACACGTACATGTCCACACACCACACACATACAACTTTTAAAACAATAAAACACAAGAATTATAAAAAAAATAGATTCTTTGAAGCTAACCAATATCTTTTATGTGGAATAAATCAAAAAAAGATGAAATATGAATGCTGTAAACATATTAAATGCAGGATGCTAAAGTTGGACCATAATGTAAGGTTGCTTCCAGAAAGGCTAATGCTACTTAAATTCTTGTCTTGGTTAAGAGAGGCATTGGGCTGCTGGAAAACATGTTGCTACTCTTTGGGGGAAAATCTGACTTGCTCCACCAATTAAATAATTTGAATATTGTTGCCATTAAACTAATTAGGTTTTAACACCAAGTATTATTGATCCTCATTTAATGTTGCACTGTGATTAATAGGATAGCAGGAATTCATGCTAAAGCAGAATCTTATATGTGTGTGTAGAGAATTTACACGACTGGATGCTACTCATTGTCTCCTATACTGCTTGAATAATTTTATAACAATGTACTTGGCATTTAAATTTTGAACCTTGCTTCTGTTGCATTCTGTATCATGCTCCACATAAGACAAATGGAAAAAAATCCTTCTTACCTAGAATCTTTCATGATAAAATAAACTCCCCGAATCTTGCAAAAAGGTTATATGATCATTTATTCATAAGATTTGAGTAATCCTTTCAGACTCTTTTCTTATCTAGAATATCTAGAATATTGTAAGCCCATTTGCTATAGCGTGGAAGCATTTGAATGGTTTCAGTCTTTGGCATTGTCTTTTCTTAGGGCATTTGGAAGCCTTGAAGCTACTGGTAGCCCGTGGAGCTGACATCACGTGCAAAGACAAAAAGGGTTACACACTGCTGCACACAGCAGCAGCCAGCGGCCAGATTGAAGTTGTGAAACATCTGCTGAGGCTTGGAGTTGAGGCAAGTGTGATGATAGTACCAGTTTTAGTGACCGCTGGGTTGCTTTGTATTGTGCCTATCCTCTTTTCAGGCTTGTTCCCTTCAGATGTGCACGCATATCATTTCTAGCAAATTAGGCTTGCTGTAATGATACATATGTGAGTTCATATTAAGTTCATGAGTCAATTTTGTATGCTGCTTGTTTTAAGTAACAGGTAGTCCTTGGGTTACTAGAGCTCATTCATGCTGAACAAGGGGCACTTACAATGTATCTTGGGGAATTCTGGCTGTCACACTGTCCCTGTAATCATGTGAGCACAATTTCTGGCATTCCCTGCTAACCTCCCGTGAACAAAGTCAATAAGAAAGGTGGCAGAAAGTTGGAAGTTGCAGTCACATGAACTCTTTGCTGTACTATTGCAACCCAGACTCTTGTGACTAGGTGACAGGGTCATGTGATGTTGTGCTTTACAACTGCATCTCTTAGCAATTACAATTTCCCCGTCCCAAGTGCTACCTGTAGTGTTTAAAAATTGAGAGTAGCTGCCAACAGCAAATATTTTAATCTGTTAAGACGCAATTTACAGATTTCATAAATATTACAGCTTCTCAGATACAATAATGCAAATGAAGGGACTTTTATAGTATAATCAAGTGATGGGATGGCTTTTTGCCATCGCGTGCCAAAAGCAGAGGGAGTGTGTGTGGGGGAGTCATGCGTGCACGTGCCCACACCCATAATTCCATGTGCGCCCCCCACGCATGCGCACAAGACACACAAACACCGCTCCCGGCATGCAATGGCACGGTAGGCCCGTTTTTTGCTCTCCCCAGGCTTCAGAGCCTTTCTAGGAGCCTGGGGAGCATGAAAACTGTCTCTTTCGTCCCCCGTCCCCCCCAAGGCCCTCCCGAGGCCGGAAATGGCCCATTTGCCAACGACCAGAAACAGAGTTAAATCCGTCAAAGAACTGGCTGACCACGTGACCAACTTGCGTAAGATGAGAGCACCAAAACCTGGAATGGCAGAATATTTTTTTGACAAGCACGCTCTGGGAGAAAGTGACAAAGAACTAAAAACCACCCCATGAATAGCAGCCTCTGAATTATTATTTTTGAATCCCAAAGAAACTGGAGAATTCCAGGAAGTTAAGTGCCCTGCTATTTCCATAGAAATAGATAATATACCTAGCCAGGAAATTGTGCTAAGGCTTGATCTCTGCATAATAACCAATTGTCTTTATTATTTTATGTAAGTTAGAGAATTAAGGGCAATAGCGTCTATTCATTATTCAGACTATGTTCAAGAAGATTTTCTCTCTCTTTACGATCCCCTTGTAATACGAATAAAAAGAGGAATGCTATGAAACATCTCTTGCCTTTGCTTGGATAAAGAGCTCTCAGTTTGTAGCTGAACAGCTTCTCTGTTTTGGACCATTGTATTTTCTTGTAAATCGCAATCCGGACAGTTCTGTAATTTCATCTTTGACATAACTTTAATAACATTTCATTTTAAAAAAAGAAATGGTTGGCTTATTGTCAAGATGTAAGATAACGTGTTTTATCAACGTATCTCCCAAAAGGAGGGAAAGAAAGATTGAATTTGGTAATCTCCATGGCTATATGCTATCTGGCCAGGAAACAATACTATGTAAATTATTTCACTTTGCATTGTGATCTTTTAATTGTCATAAAAGTAGGATAGAGTGCAGGGGTGAAATCTAATTTTTTCCCTGCCGGTTCTGTGGGTGTGACTTATTTTGTGGGTGTGGCTTAGAGGTCAGGTGACTGGGTGGGTATGCTTTTACACTTTACACAGAACACAAAAAACTTTTACACTTTCACACAACACAAAACAACACAACTGACTCAGACACCATGCAAAAGCACAAAAAATGGCACCAGCAACAGATTGAACAGGTTTAACAGATTTGGAGAGAACCGGTTCTATGACATCACCAGTTGCTTGCAACCTACTCTATAGAACCGGTGCGAACCGGTAGGATTTCACCCGAGTGGTGCCCTGGATTCGTATTAGTGGGCCATGGGATTTAAAATTATGAATTTAGTGGAACCTGGGGTCCGAAAGGTTGGTGACCCCTGATCTAGCTGATGGCCTCTCCCAGAATTTCCCAGCTTTTGCAGGTGGCCGTATTGTGGTTGCCATATTGTAGGCTAGTGACAGGTCCAGTAGGATAACTGTGCTCTCTCCATCCCAGTCTCACCCTATTATGTCCCACACTCAAGCACAAGGCCTGACTGCCACAGATCCAGCTCATCTGCTTCTTCCAAGTCCTTTGTAATTATTATTCTAAAGTTGGCTTTTTGGCTTCATAGGTGGTTGCATTGTGTTGGTCATAACATCTGGAGTTTGATTTTATTATTTATTCTAAAATTTATAGGTTGCCCATCTTGCCTCAGGGTAACTGGGTAGCTTACAGTCATAAAAAAATAAAAACTATATAAATTAATAACATGAAGAAGTAATATAAAATCCAGAACACCACAGCCCTATTAAAAGATGTGGAGGGAGGGAACAGGATGGGGGGGGATCTGTTGTTAATCGATCAACCCCCTCCACTGTGGTGGGGTCCCCCATTAGGGACCGGGGTGGGTTCTAACTTACCTCGCCACCAGTTCGCTTCAGGGGTGAAATGTAAACTTTTTCCTGCCGGTTCTGTGGGTGTGGCTTGTGGGCGTGGCTTTGTGTGGTCATGTGACTGGGGGATCAAAAGACAGAAAGTCACTTTAGCAATGTCCTGCTGGAGCAGGGTTGGGCTAGATGAC
>JANHFT010003403.1:0-13095 GCA_032467955.1 Pseudoxenodon macrops
AGTATTTTTTTGCCAAAGGACATGTCCACCATTGATGGTAGTACGTTCCATATCCTTTTTTACATTTCCAACATAAAAGTGAGTTGTTTGGAAACATTTTAGCAATTCTGGCGAGTGGGCACCTCCTCATTTCTATCTATCTTCGTTTCTTGAGGCTACAGAATAGATCCCCGACACTCAAATAGCTTCAGGGTCATTAATTGAAGTTAAACGGGGTGAAACGTGATTCACTTAACAACTGTGGTAAGAAAGGTCATGAAATGGAGCAAAGTTCGCTTAACAACCGTCTCACTTAGTAGCGGAAATGTTGGGCTCAATTGTGGTCATAAGTCGAGAACTACCTGTAACAGGTCTGTGAACACCTAGAACAGCGATGGCTAACCGTTTTCCTCTTGCGTGCCAAAAATGGGAGCGCGCACGTGCTAGCGCGCACCTGCATGCTGGCACACAACCACCACCACCCCACACACACTGCACTGCTCATGCATGTGCATCCCCCCTCCCCCAATTGGGCCATTTTTCGCCCTCCAGAAGGTTGAGGAGGCTTCCTTGAAGCTTCCAGAAGGTGAAAAACGGCCCAACGGGACATCTGGTTTACCTGTTGAGCTGTTTTTCACCCTCCGGAGGCTTCAGGGAACGGCCGAAAATCAGCTGGCCAGCACAAACAAGTGCACTGGAGCTGACAGGGCAACGGCTTGCGTGCCCTCAGAAATGGCTCTGCGTGCCATAGGTTCGCCATCACTGACCTAGAAGCAAAGCAAAGTTAAAACCACAAGGCAGGATGGGTTTGTCAAAAACAGATCATGCCAGACAAATATTATTGAATTCTTTGACATGGTGACATGGAAAGATTGAAAGCAAGTGAGGTCCAGGCAGAAGAAGAACATCATGACTTTAAAATATGAGAGACTGGTTTGGACAAAACTCAACAGCACTTTTTTCTGCGTCTATTGATAAAAATAGGATCGCCAACATCCGATGATGGATATGGCACAAGAAGAAGACAAGGTGACAAAATTAGTGGACCAGTAAAATGCTGTGGTCATAGTTCATATATTTGGAGCTCTCTTCCCCACTGACCAAAATTTGCAGACTCCACTGCCTCTTTGCCCTCTGGAAAGGTCAGCACCTTCCTCCTGGGAATACAGACCACATTCCACCAGGGGTGGGTTCTAAACTTACCTTGCCAGCGGTTCGCTGCCTCCCGCACTGCGTGGGCGCACCTCGTGTGCGTGGGACCGCACCCCGTGTGTGCGTGCATGCGCAGTAAAAAAAAAAAGCCTTGAATTTTTTTTTAAAAAGGCCAAAAACAGGATGGCGATGCATGCGCAGTGCCGGAAACTCAGTTTCTGCGCATGTGCAGAAGAAAGAAAATTCCGGAAAAAACTTTTTTTCCCAAAAATAAATTCCTCAAAAAAGATGTTGGTGCCCACAGAGCAACAGAACCGTCTCCATGATGTCACTAGCAGCCTATTACCTACTCGGTAGAACCGGTAGGAACTGGTAGGAACCCACCTCTGCGTTCCACCCCACCTAAATGAAAGAAGCAAACTGCAATCATAGAACCGTTGAATTATTTTGCTTAGAACAGAATCATACATGGAGAAAGGCTACATGAAATGATAGAGGGATATCAAATCAAATAGCCTCGTAGACAAATAATGGAAGAGTGACAACATTATTGAAGAAAATATTTATCTTTGCTTTAATTAACTACAATACATTGATGTGGATCAGGCCAAACTAAGTAATAAGACTAAGATATTAGTAGGTATAATGCCTACCAAACTAATGTCTTAGTCTACTTACTACTTAGCATCTTGTTTTTGTGGGAAATTTACAATGAGCAAGAAATCCCCATAAGAACTGGGTCTGGAGAAACAGAATGGTTCAGAATGTAAAGGGACTGAGGTAAGGATGCATATTTATAATAATTATTTCTCTTATACAGCTAATACATTTAACAAATAAATAAATAATATCTGAGGTACCTTTAGCTAAGGTCAGGTAGGCACAGCCCTGGGGTGCCAGAACATAAGGGATAGAACTTCTCGATAGAACATCTTATGAGGTGAAAGAAGAAAAATTAAACAAGACCTACAAATTTGGAAAATTGAGAGGAGGCATTTTGGCAGATCCTGAGGACTATGTGCATTTTGAGGAACAGTTCCAGGATTGAGTATTTTTTCTAATATTGGCCTTTTGGTTTGATGGACAATTGGGACATTGGGATCTTGCTAGATTATTGAGTCATTCTTAGCCCATTAAATTAAACTAAAATGTCACAACAGGGAGAATTAGATGCATCTCAAAAAGAGATGCTATTGATGCTTCAATGTATTCAGGAAGCTATGATAAAGAACCATAGGGAGATGAAGGAACTGATACATGCTACAGATATGAGAAACTCTCCGCAAATGATAATGAAAAATGTAAAGAAATTCAAGAAACAGAGGAGAAAGTAGAAAGAGAAGAGGAAGAAATAGAGGAGACAAATCAACGAATGATACAAACAAACAAAAGATGAGGAAGAGATGGTAAAAATTCCTGAAATGGAGCAGGCAGACCAAGCTTTAAGACCTCAAAATATAGAAGAGGACAAAGAGAAAGAACTCCCAGGAGTGATGAAGGGGTCATTGATGGATATGCTGGAGATTTGACAGCGAGAGGTAGATGCAGAGGCAGAGAAAATATTTAGATTAAATAAGAGGGATGTAAGGAGATGCAAAATCCCAAAGGAGGAGTATGAGAGATTGGTCAAAAAACCAATAAGAGTTGAAATACTAAAAAGGGCAAGAGATGATGGATAGATATACAATACTTCTTAATATAAGATTTGTTTGATTAAGAGTTAGAAAATAGAGGTAGAAATTAGAAATGGGGAAAATATTACTAGGTAATATTATATAATATATAATATATTACAATTAACATGTAGACGCAGATGCAAGAAGTTGGGGAAATATTACTAGGTAATATATCATATTATATAATATATAATATATTACAATTAATATGTAGACGCAAATGTAAGTTGAAAGACTATTACCAGATATACTTGAATAGTACTATTATTACCGTATTGAGGATAAACTAAATTATTATTATTATTTCAACTATTATTAATATCAGAATGATTATTATTATTTTGTAAATCTAAAATGACTCAGACAATACACTGTTCATGAAGCACCTATGTACTTTTAAGGGGGGAAAATGGATAACATTTAAATAATCTGGATTAATGTTTAACCTTTATAATTATTTGTGTAATAGCTTTTATAAACTGTGGGTTAATGTTTAACCTTTACAAGAGGAAAGAAACTTCAAGCTGCACAGGGAATAAGCCTACTCACAAGTGAAGGCAAATATACACGTCCCAGAATAATATTGCAGGATCCAATCTGGCTCGGTCACCTGGACCTTCTGGGCTTTTGGGTTCGTGCTGGAGCCCATCCTCAGGGAACTTCTCCCTCACCAGAACATGTGAATCAACTTACCGTTGATGATGAAGTTCTGAAGGTGGTCACCATGTGGTGTTTTTCCCCCCCTGGGTTTCAAAATTGGGATTAGTGGTGCGCTGGAGACATAAAGAGGTAGAAAGGATGAAGACTCCATGAGATGTAAAACCACATCATGAAAGAGAAGGATATTCCTACGACACTTGAGATCGCCATAGATCCACCAGTGGTCTTCTCAATGGTCTAAGCTGTGAAAAGAAAACTTTGGAAAGGATGATAAGAAGACAATGCATTTCTTGGCATTTTGCCCTCACAGCCCTTTTCTAAAAATATCTTGGACTTCAACGAAAAGTATGACTTGGAAAAAGATCCAAGATAATATTTGCACTTATTAATCTTAATTGACTATCATTAATTCTATTAACAACATTCACCCTGCTTTTATAGATTCTTTAACCTTAAAGGGGAGGGGGGAAACCCCTCTTTCTTTACATCCATTTTAAAACTCGAAAGTTAGAAAAGATGCGCTAGAATGTATTGATTTTAGAAATATCATTGTTGGGAGATTTGTAAGAAAAGGAGATTTGTCCCACTTTATCCAAACCAACAAGGAGTCTTGGAATGAGTCAATGCTTGAAATTGTTCCTTGTCTCACAACTATTAAGCGTGGTGGACTGGAACAAGACAGGACTTTAAAAATGCAATGTACATACCTGCAGGAACATTGGACTTCTGGCTGCAATTCTAAAACAGTTTATTTACAAAAAGAAGCATTTCCTTTTTTGCTCGTGTATAAGGCAGAAACAATTTTAGTTTAGGAAGTCGTGCATGCTTATCACTGTCTCAACGTAAAGCAATCTGTTTATTTCTTGCCCAAGCTAAAATCCAACAGAACCACACACATTTTGTGAGGGGAGACATGCTGAAAAGAACAATTCATCATTTTAGAGGATGTGACTTGGCCAATTTTGAGAATTCCTGCACTGTATAATTAAATCTGTTTGACTGTAAAGGCTGAATACAGGTAGCCCTTGAAACCACAGGTCATTTAGTGATCATTTGAAGTTACAACGGAACTGAAAAAAAAGTGACTTCTGAACTCTTTTTCAGCTTAAAAACCATTGCAGTAGATACCCTGTTTCCCTGATAATAAGACCTCCCCAGATAATAAGTCCAATCAGGCTTTTGAGTGCATTCCCTCCCCCCAAAATAAGCCATTCCCCAAAATATTTAAATGCACGCGCATCCGGTCCCGCCATTTCCTCTGGTTGCTTACTGCACAAACAACATAAAGTGAGTAGGCAAGGCCAGAGGGGAGGGGAAGGGAGGGGGAACATGGTCTACGCACCCCATATGCCCTAACCTAACAGCCGCTCCTGCAACCCTAGCCACCGCACCCTTTCTGTCACGCTAATGGCTACTGCAAAAGCCATTAATGAACAACGAGGCAACGGGAGTCAAATGAAAATAAGACCCTGTCTTATTTTCGGGGACACATGGGTAGTCACACAATCAAAATTCAGACGCTCGGCGACTGACCTTCATTTATGACAGTTGCAGTATGCTAAGGTCACGTGATCTCCCCCTTTTGCGACCTTCTGATATGCAAAGTCACTGGGGAAAGCCAGATTAACTTAATGACCGTGGGACTCACTTAACAACTGCAGTGATCCACTTTACAAAGGTGGCAGGAAAGGTTGTAAAATGGGGCAAAGCTCATTTTACAACGGTCTCTCTTAGCAAACCAAATTTTGGGCTCAGTTGTGGTTCTAAGACAAGGACTAGGGCAAGGGTAGTGTTGCACAATTATTATTATTTTTTCTGGATATAACATCGGAAATGGAAGCTCGAGGTGTACAAAACAGCTGCCCAATGATCAATCCATCGTTTATTTTTTCCAAATTTATTTAGGAAAAGAAAAGTAACATGAGCAAAAATGAGCGTACTTTCAGTGTTACAAGAAAGTATATATAAACGTCTAGCAATAATCAATCTGATTTTTAAATACAAAATAACGACATGAACACCTAATATACAGGTTTCATTCGAATACATATTTATTAGATAAATATTAGGTTTGTCACATCATCTAACTACATACAATTTTTGCAAGACTAAAAATCACAATTCTTTTTTTTTTTTCTGACCAGTTTTAAAGTATGAAATGACTGGAGTTGTACTGTACATACAATGTACAAACAAAGACAAATGGCCATTTTTGCATGTTAATTCAGATTGTACTTTTTTTTTTTTTTAATTCTCGTTCGGATCACAATATCAAAAAATTGTACAAAGTATGAATTTGGTTACAATCTTTTATTATTATTATTATTATTATTTATTCCCCTTATTTTCTTCATTTTATTTTCCGTAGCACCCTAAAAATACACAGGTGATAAAGACTAATACACTGAAGCTAATTATTACATGAAGGTAAAACAAAACAAAAGCAAAAAAAAAAATTTCCCCCACAAAAGATTCAGAGTATATTACAAGAAATGAAACAGAGGTGGAGACTTCACAAACGCTAACAAACAGGATCCATTTGCCACACAAGATGATTCTTCCAGCTTTATTTTTTTCCCCCCTGTAAAATAAAAACAATACACAATCCAAGGAAAATGAATGCATTTCTGTTAACATGTCTCTATTTCCCATTTACATATGTACATATGTCCCTTGGAGTCTCCACTGCAAACATGTCTGTGTGTGTGTGTGTGTGTTATCATCCTATAATAACAACAACAATAATAACAATGCCTTGGCAGTAGAACTATAAATCTTTGTGTATGCTTTTCCAACTATTGGGAAAACTTAAAAAAGTTGAAAACTCAAACAAAATGCCTCTAAAACAACAAATTGTGTCGAGTGGGGAGGGGGAACCAACCTAAAACACTATATAAATTTGCTTTTCAATACACACATTTTTAAAAAAACCTCTCATTAAGGCCATAACTTATATTTCTTCAGAGTACGTTGCACTGAATGTAACAGGATTTGACTTTTAAGGACTTTTCAACTCCACACTGTTTTAGCAGATATTCTCTGTATTTTAGCAGGATGAGAACGGTGTCATTTTATTTATTTTTCTCCCCCAGCCTAAATCAATACAATATGCTGATGAATCACTTGCGTCTATTTGTGTGTTTGTGTGTTTGCATGTGTACATGCAGGGCTTTCTAGCTTGGTTTTTTTTTGCCCAAGCGCGCTCTTTCGATCAAATCCATACCCCTGCCCATCAATTTAGTCGCAGAGATTTCGTGTTCAATAAATATACTTCTCCTTTTTTTTGCAGACGAAAGCAACATGCCTCGTCTTGCCCACAATGCAGATTTAATTTCTGTTACTTGAGGAAATAATAAACCTTCAAATAATGGGGAGCCTCATACCAACAATAGCCTCGGTCATAGATGTTTCCCCCTCCTATCATGCTTCAAAAATAAAGATGGACTTTTTAGAGGCTTTTTTCAAGATCCCGATGAGCCAAAACCCTTCCTTCCAACACATCTGCTTTAAAATAATTTTTACGTGGAAAAGCAAGAGGGAGAAATAAAAATGGATCCAAAAATGTTGGAACAGATATGCGCTTAATAATAATAAGGGGGCCATTTTGCAGAATTACACAACGCGGTCTATGGCTTAAGACTGGCCTCCAAGAAATTGTATCCATTAAGCTGAAGACACTCAGTGTCTTCTGACAGACATGAAAAATGGCTTCTTCTTTTTTTTACTAAGCTTGTTGTGGGCAACCAGATATACGGTAGTTTTGCTTGATGTTCAGTGATCACAAATAAGGATGGATAAATTTTGAGGACATATTCAAGAAAAGAAATGCCTCCCGTACTTCTATCTTTTTCTGTTCTCATGATTTATCAGGTGGCAGGGTTTATCCTTCCCCCCCTTCTTCTCTCCTAAGTGTGGATAAAGGATATATTCCCAGATGTATTTAAACAAGGATCTTTAAAAATTATAATAATAATAATGTATTTGTCTATAAAGCAGGTGAGCGTTATAATTCTTGCTCTTTTGGGTGTGCCTGTCTGGCCTGATGGGTGATATGGATTTGCAAACTGATAGGGGCTAAATTTTTTTTTAATTAAATGCTCCCTTATTACAAGAACTTTTCGGGGGGGACGGCGGAAAGAAAGAAAGCAAAAAAAAAAAAAAAAAAAAAAAGGAGGGGAGAGGCTATGGATGTTAAAAACACACGTAAAAACGTGTTGGCTATTATAATCAATGACAAGGCTAAAATATTCACAAAAGATATTTACAATATCGATTCTTAAAATAATTGATTTTGCATAATGAACAGCACTTTTTTTCTTTTTTAAAAGAGAGAGGGAGAGAGAGGGAGGGAGCAAGAGAGAGAGAGAGAGAGAGAGAGAGAGAGGGAGAACTAGAGCAAAGGTAAAACATAAGAACAGGTCGACGTCAAATATATTTTTTAAAGTCAAGCCTTCTGTTGGAAAAGAATAAAGGAACTAAAACTGCCATTTCCTGTTTAGCTACAGCAAGAAGCTGCGGGTTAGCGCATATCCATATATATAAAAGGAGATATATATATAGATATCTACATCTATGTGCATATGTATCTCAAAATGCATGTACAGCAGTGGTGGTAGAACAAATGCTCCAAGAATTTACAAGCATGACTTCAGCAGAGAGAACAAACGCAGGATGGATGCACAGTTTTTTTCTTCCTTTTATCAAGTCATTCATTGAGAAGATGACAGAACTTACACATGGAAATCAACAAGCCAGAGAATTCCTGGCCTAAATCTGACAGCCTTCTCTGTTGATTCTGGACAGGGAAGGGAACAATAGTGATTTTTTAAAAGATGGATGGATGGATGGGAGGGAGGGAGGGAGGAAGGGAGGAGTTAGAGAGAGGAGAGGAAGGACGGAAAAGGTGATTTATTTATTTAGTCTATAGCAAGGGAAAGGAAAGAGACGAAGGGATGTAGGAGATTGAGGAAGGAAGGGAGGGAGGACGAGAGAAGAGAGGAGAGGAAGGAAGGAAAAGGAGATTTATTTATTTTGTCTATAGCAAGGGAAAGGAGAGCGAAGAAGGAAGGAGTCAGAGAGAGGAGAGGAGAGGAAGGAAGGAATTAGACAGAGGAAGGAAGGGAAAGGAGATTTATTATTTAGTCTATGGCAAGGGAAAGGAGAGAGAGGAAGGGATGTAGGAGATTGAGGAAGAAAGAAAGGAAGGAGAGAGAGGAGAGGAAGGAAGGGAAAAGAGATTTATTATTTAGCCTATGGCAAAGGGAATGAGAGGAAGTGACAAAGGAGTTAGAGGAAAGAAGGAGAAGAAGGAAGGAAAATAGCCAGGAAGGAAGGAAGGAAGGAAGGAAGGCAATATCTGTAAAAGCAGATGTAGAAATGTTGGCCTGCGGCAGAGCAGAATTGGCACACATGCACTTTTTAAAAACACATACTTTACTATACATAATTTATAAAAAGAGAACGAGAGCACAACAGTGGGCTCAGAAGTGACCAGAAGATCATGCAGGAAGGAAGCAACTGAGGGAGAAGCACAAATACCAGTGAAGCATTCGGCATGGGAATTGTCAGGAAAATTGCACCAGAATGACTTAATTTTTCCCCATGCCCAATATCCTTGGAAATCTACATTTTAAAAAAATGAAGAAAGAAAGAAAGAAAGAAAGAAAGAGAAGAGGGAGAAGTGCTGTTAGGTAAAATGATAAAACACAAGATCAAAAGGATGAATCACAACCCAGCCTGGAAAACTCAAGACAAGCACTTAGGGTTATTTGGTGTCTCTCTTAATATCAACGCCTGGTTCAATTCCTCAAATCCTTAGTTGGGATGAAGTGGACAGGAACATCTACCCAGACAAAACAGTCAAGAGTTTAGCTATGATGGAAACCTACCACTTTTTTTTAAAAACTTACACCGCCTCCAACCTGTAGGGTCTTAGGACAACTCTGTGTGGCCATCTCACCGCGGGACAATTTGCCCCAGGATAAGAGTTACAGTAATATCAAAAGAATTGGTGGAATATAGAATCATGAAAGAAAAGATGCCCAAGGAAGGATAACATGAAAGGTGAATGATAAATTTTTTTCAAAAATGTTAACAATTTATTTTAAATACAATTGAATTATTGAATTGTCCTGCAATGACTTATCCTGTGGTGGGTTCAGGGGTGGATTCTGGATCCTGCTACAGCCGGTTCACTCAGGGGCGTGCCGCAGCTGTGCACGTGCTTCACACGCATGCACACTACTTTAAAAAAATAAGATGGCGGCGCCTATGGGAGAACCTGCTGTGGGGTGTGTGGCAGGTCCGGGTGGCTACTGGTTCAAGTGAAACGGGCCGCCAAGTTACTAACGGTTCCATAGAACCAGCCCGAACCGGTTGGAACCCACCTCTGGGTGAGTTGGCTGTGGTGAGTTGTCCCATTCCGCCCCCTGCAGGTTAAAAAGGGGTAGAGTTTTGATCACTTGGTTATGGTGGCCATCTTGACTTTGAACTTTTTCCCTCACCTTGCTAGGGGGCCTTTATTTCCTGTTTCCTGTTTTCGGTAGGAACTGAGCAATTTTTAAACTCCCCAAGTAAAAAAAAGAGAAGGTTCTCACGGCTAATATGTTGCAGGGTTTTCTTATTTCCTATGCAAAAAAAGGTTCTCGCCTTTCTCCCATTTTTCTTTCTTTTTCCTCTCCCCCCCCCGGGACTTGGCCGTTCTATTACCCAAAAGACAATCAACGGAGAGAAAGTGTTTGTCGGAAAAAAAACCACACACAAGAAGTCGGACCACAACACGTTGTGTGAAAGGGAGTTGTTTTGCCCACAAGAGTGATGAAATCAAATCATAGATGCTACGATTGACTAGAAATGCCCCCCATGCTTGCCCACAACCTGAAGATTTCATAGGATCATAGGGGTGGCGGGGGGAAGCCCCACTGTCTGATGTCTCCCTCTGACACGTGTTGTATGTGTTACCCTACTTGTGACATGACTGATTTCTTTGTGCTTTTTGGTATTTTTCGAGTTTCCGAGTCTGAATTGTGCTGCCAACGCTTGTCCTTATTTCGTCCGACAGATAAGACTGGAATATGAAATAAACTTGGAGAGGACCGAGTGGAACAGACATTACAGCCAAAAGGAAGGAAACGCATGGAAGAACATTGGTTGGAAAGACACTCTGAAACTGGTCAAGGATGGACTTGTTGCCCTTTTCTTTCTTTCCTTGCTGAGAGTGGCTGGGATGTTCCTTGCTAGATATCCCAAAAAGTCATCCACTCTTTCGATCTGCAGAACCAGCCCGAAGAGTGAGCTTTTTCCCCCCCACAGCTGTATAAACGGGTCTGGGGATGTGGCCAGGCAGTCTAAGAGGTCAAACCCTAGATTGTCCTCTTGCTTCTCACCACCGCCACAGCCCGAACTTGGGACTCAAGCAGGTCCGAGGTGAAGACAGGAAGGAGTGTGTGCTGCTGTACGCTCGAGCGGTGAGCTTGACCTCGTGGAAAAGAGTTACTCGAGATTCCTCACTGTGAAGCTACGGATGTGTCAAACGGGAGGAAGGTGTGTTGGGAGTGAAATGCAGAAGGCTTCAGTTGTTCTCAAAAAGAGAGAGAAGGTCATCGTTGCTATTGCTTGGTAAGTCAGGAGGATCCAAGTAGGAAAGTAACTCGTCGGGATTCGTGAGCTCGGGAAGTAGCTACAACAGAAAGAGAAGACAGGTGGTGAAGCTCTTGTCAAGGGCATCCATGGCCCACGATGGTTGGAAGATGCAACTTCTAAAGCATTGACAGAGACTCTCTATGCCACTAAACGACAACAGAACCTGCTGACCTGCTGTGGTGCCTTCATTGACGGAAGCCAACCAGAAATGGCTCGTTGAGCATCTTTGTCTCTTGCACACAACCACATAATTTGTCCATGTGCATAAATAGCCTTCCATGGAAAATACTAGTGGAGACTTTTCTCCCCAAATTGCATATTTAAGGAAACTCTTCATCAGAAGGACCTTTTGTATATTTACTCCCTCATTTCTATAAAACAAGAGGGTTGACGTTCCACTAAGACTTCTACTCCTCTGTTCTAAGACACCCCTTTTCTTAGGTATGCCTGTCCTAGTCTTCAACTAGGATTCATCTGCTCATAGGTTACACAGTCTCAGAAATAAATGTGCTTGAGAGACCAAGCTGGCAGTCAAAAATGTTTAGCGGTGGCCATCAGCATTTTTTCAGTGCAACCATCAGATTGCCAGCAAATACAGTTACACGCCCAGGTAACAAATCATATATCTACAAATCTGCTATGGTTTTCTTAAAACCAACGCCCTTCCCTAGTTGTATTCAGGCATATTTAAACTCGATATTTAGCGGGAGAAAATCTTAAAAAAAAATTCAATTTTGCAAGTGTTCATCAATTAACAGAACAAATAAAACTGAACACTGCTGTCTAATTCACTTATATCACGTAGCTTGTCCAATCCATTTACCGAGGACATTCCACACTCCGGAGATAGGTGAAATGAAACGGGAGTCTTCCTGAATGAAAACACTGCTAAGACCTTTGATTTTGCCAGCATCAGAGGTATAAAATTACACCCCATCTTTTTCCTTTCCAAATGCCACAGGTATTTGTCACCGTTTAGAATAGTTTTGAACAATCTTATCCGGACGCATAGATGCGAGCTGAACGAGTGGCGTTTACCCACATGGGTGCTTCCTTTCACATTTTTGAATAATTTTCCTTCCTAAAAAATCTTGCATGTTAGGGTTTGTTTTTCCCTCCCCCAACTCCTCGACTAACTTTCTTATTTATGGGGGGTGGTGGGTGGGTGGGAAACAAACCATCCATACTCTTTGCTTGCAAATAATTTTGCCCCGGCTCATCACATAGACAAGTGACTTTCTTCCACGCAAAATTATTATATGGCTGCATCTTAGCAAGCAAATAGACAAATAATAAAGCCACCTTAAGAGTTAACTCTTAATAACTTTATGGACATGTCCATGTAGTTGCTCTGAATACTACATTGCCTCCCCCCCCCACGATGTCTTTCTCCCAGTTTCCTAGCGTGTAGTTCTGGAATTTCCCAGGACTGAATCTGAGACCAGAAAGGGTCTAACTTACTCGACATTTGTTTTTCCAGATCAGCCTAAAAGAAAACTGACCGGTCAAATCTAAAATTAACTAGATGCTGCCACCTAGCCTGACATACACAACATTACACAAAACATTACACAACATTAAATATACTAGCTGCAGGAGTACTCGGTCAAAAAGGAAGAATATTTCTAAGTCTAAAATATAGACGTTTGACACTAAGGTGGTTAATTGGTTCTACAACGCATCAAGGGTCCTGTAAATGGATTTTGGAGATTCTAGCAGGGGACTGCAGTTTCTTGCATTCCTTTGATCTATCTGGGGGGTGATCAAATGCGACCACTGAGCATGTAGCTTCAGGAGAGACACACATGGAGCGGTGAAAGGAGAGGGAACGCCCACCTAACTTGCCAGATCAGCCAAATCAATCCTTAAGATCAATAAAGAGGTCATTGTGGTTCACCGGCAGCCTGAGGAGCTGGCAGATGAGTCGGACAGTGGAGAGGAATATGGCTCAGCTCTGGAGTCTGGGGAGGGCTCGGATGGGGTCTCT
>JANHFT010003403.1:44888-56278 GCA_032467955.1 Pseudoxenodon macrops
TGTCCAATCACACTTGGCCAATAAAGAATTCTATTCTATTCTATTCTATTCTATTCTATTCTATTCTATTCTGTTCTATTCTAATTCTCTCTAGATTGGCCATACCCAATTCCCGCAACCATTCTTCAAATGTTTTTTTGTCCCCAGGCTCTTAATTATCTTAACTGCTCTTCTTTGCACTTTTTCCAAAGTCTCAACATCTTTTTTTTTTTATATTATGTGGTGACCAAAACTGGATGCAGCATTCCATGTGTGGCCTTACCAATTCCATAGCCATGAACATAACATTCCATAGCCATGCTCAGGAAATGGATTACAGAGATAACATACGGAAGCTGATAGATAAGATAATGGTATGTGGGAAAGAATTGCGCTGAGGAAGCTGGAGACATGGATGTCTGCAACAGCTCTACTCAAATTAGAAAGACAAGTCAACAAGTCTTGCTGGCAGAAAACCTCTTGGACACCCCTTGGTTTCATCTTGAGGGGCAAAAGATGGGGTGACATAGAGGAATTTCAGCCACTTGCCTTCAGTCGATTAAATTCAGCCCATATGACACGAAAGCAGTCTCCCAATATCTAAGGAGCTGCCACAAAGAAGTGGGAGTCAACCTATTCTCCAAAGCACTTGGAGGCAGGACAAGAAGAAATTGTTAGAAACCTATGAAGGAGAGATACAACCTAGAACAGTGATGGCACACGCTTGTCTGGGAAGAGGAACTGCCCAAGGGGCATGTGCACGCTGGAAAATGAACTTCCAGTTTCTGGCATGCACATGCGCACTGGCCAGTTAGTCTTCTGGTTACTGGCGCGCATACGCACACAACGATCAGCTGACTGGTTTGCATGCTCATGCCGGAAAGCAGAAGACAATTTTCCAGGACTGCCGCACTCACAAAAGCCAGCTGATCGTCGCACACGCATGTGCTTGGGAAACCCGGAAGAGGAACAGGCAACGCTGCGCATGCCAGGCGATATGGCTCTGTGTGCCACTTCAGGCACGCGTGGCATAGGTTCACCATCACGGACCTAGAAGTAAGGAGAAGCTTCTTAACATTGAGAACAATCAACCAATGGAATGTGTTGCCTTCAGAAGTTGTGGGTGGTCCATCACTGGAGGTTTTTAAGAAGACACTGGACAGTCATTTGTCTGAAATGGCATAAGACAGTGATGGCTAACCCTTTTCTGCTTGCATGCCAAAAATGGCAGCGCACATGTGTGGTGGCACACAAACCCCCCTGCACACTGCACTGAGCATGCCCCCCTACCAGTTGGGCCATTTCCCACCCTCCAGTGGCTTTCCAGAAAACTCCTGAAGCTAACAGGGCAACGCCTCACATGCCCTCAGAAATGGCTCCCTGTGCTACCTGTGGCACACATGCCATAGATTCGCCATGACTGGTATAAGGTCTCCTGCTTGAACATGAGGTTGGGCTAGAAGACCTCCAAGATCCATTCCAACTCTATTCTGTTGCTTTCTGTTCTGCTCTGTTCTGCTCTACTCCAGTGTTTCTCAAACTTGACGACTTTAAGCTGCGTGGATTTCAACTTCCAGAAATTATGGGAGTTGAAGTCCACGTAGCTTAAAGTGGCCAAGATTCAGAAACCCTACTCTACGCTACTCTACTCTACCCTTGACATTCAGAACATGTCAACTGCAGGGGTCACAAACCTGTGGGCCACAGCCCAATACCGGGCCACGGCCTATTCGCAACCGAGCCTCACTCGTGTGAGCATCACATTTGCTCGTGGCCCGAGTAACGGGTGCTCACCTGCCCCTCCCACAAAACCATCCCTTCTTCCTTCCCCTCCCCTCCCCTTCTCCAGGCCACCAACCCTGGAACTCTGGTCTATTGAACCAGTAACTTGTTTATCCACCAGTGCCAACTTGAACAACTGCCAATTAGCTCCAGGAGAGGTATGGAAGTTATTCAATGAAATCATCAGTTCTCTCCGCAGGGACAGAGAAATCAAAAAGAGATTTCATCTCGGTGATTAAGAGAAAAGGGAGTGAGAAAAGGACAGCTAGTCATTTAATGCAAGTGTCATTTACGTTAACGAAACATTAATAGGACTCCCTACATGTGGGATAAATTATATCCTTTGGTCACATTAACAATTTAAAATAAGGATAAATTCTGTCGGTTACACCCATACCGTTTAGGGCTTGTGTGAAATCACAGTCACCTCGTACGCCCTTCCAACCCAGGATTTTAGATTACTAAGTAGAAAAACAAGCGATATACAGGTAGTCCTAGGAGCCTTCGTTTAGGGACCGTTTGAAATTACAATCCCACTGGAAAGAAAATAACTTACAGCCGATCCTCACACTTACAACCATTGCAGTCATGTTCAAAATTCAGGAGCTTGGCAACTGCAGCTTCCTCGGATTATGTCATCCCTGTTTGTGACCTTCCCAGCTGGCTTCCAACAAGCCAGCTGGACCCGCTTAACGACAACATGGCTCAGTTAAGAATGAGTGATTTGCATAACGACCATGGCAAAAAAAGGTCAGAAAATCAGGCAAGACTCACTTAACCCAGGAAGTGACTAAGCGTTGCCACAGTGGTTAGAGTGCAGTAAACGTAAAGGTTCCCCTCGCACTTATGTGCTAGTCATTCCCGACTCTAGGGGGCGGTGCCCGTCTCCGTTTCAAAGCTGAAGAGCCAGCGCTGTCCGAACACGTCTCCGTGGTCATGTGGCCGACATGACTAAACACCGAAAGCGCACGGAACGCTGTTACCTTCCCACCAAAGTAGCCCCTATTTTTTCTACTTGTATTTTTATATGCTTTTGAACTGCTAGGTTGGCAGAAGCTGGGACAAGTAACAGGAGTTCACTCCATTACGCAGCACTAGGGATTCGAACCGCCGACCTTTCTGGTCGACAAGCTCCGCGTCTTAGCCACTGAGCCACCACGTCCCTAGAGTGCAGTACTATAGGTTAATTCTGCTGACTGCCAGCTGCCTGCAATTCGAATCTCACCAAGCTCCAGGTTGACTCAGCCTTCCATCCTTCCGAGGGGGATAAAATGAGGACCCAGATTGTTGGGGGGGCAATAGGCTGATTCTGTAAACTGCTTAGAGAGGGTTGTGGAGCACTGTAAAGCGGTATATAAGTCTTAAGTGCTGTTGCTATTTGTGTGGTCCTAAGCAGAGCCTCCTGATCCAGGAATGAATGTCACTGGAACAATAGGTGGAATTATGCAAAAGAACTTCCTATGCAATGCTGGCATGTTATTCCTCAAGTAGGAAGTGGGTCCAAACTGTGCACCAGCTCTGAGCGATCCCCCTTCTAGAACAAAGAATGAAAAAAATCTCCAGATCTACCAGTAGGTTCATTGGAATCCAAAACCCACAATCACTAAATCCTGATCAGTGTAAGCCAAAGTTTGTTCTTCCCCATCCCGGTCCTCATAAAGGACTGCGATAGAGCATCACTTGTTTGGCCAGGATCAGAGAGGTATAACTAGTCCTCGACTTACAACAGTTCACTTAGTGACCGTTCGACGTTTCAAGGGCACTGGGAAAAGTGACTTACGACCGTTTTTCACACTTTGTTGCAGCATCCCCGTGATCATGTGACTTACTTTGGGATGCTTGGCAACTGGTTTATGCATATGATGGTTGCAGTGTCCCGGGGGGGGGAGGGTCAAGTGATCCCCTTTTGCGACCTTCTGACACGCAAAGTCAGTGGGGAAGACAGATTCACTTAACGACCCTGTTACTAACGTAGACAGAGACAGAGACAGGGAATGCTGCGGGTCCCATCCCCAAGGGAGATACACCTGGTGGGACCCAGAAGAAGGGCCTTCTCCGTGGTGGCTCCCTCTCCCTGGAACATCATCCCGCCAGAGATTAGAACAGCCCCCCACTCTAGCGCTCTTCCGGAAGGCGCTGAAGACCTGGTTCTGCCAACAGACCTCCTGGGGAACCCAGAGTAGGATGGAGCCCATTAAATGGCTCGTGTGATTGGCTGTCGATGGGGCGGGAGGTGAGGGGTGATTTTATTACATCAATTTATTTGACTTTTATTAGTTTTACTGTTTCTAAACGTTTTTATATTCTGTAAGCCGCCTTGAGTCGCCATGGGCGAACAGGCGGCAATTTAAATTTAATTTAAAAAAAAAACTTGCAGGGATTCACTCTAAAAACGCGGCAAGTCGTAAAATGGGACAAAACTCATTTAACAAATTTTCTACTTTGCAACATGAATTCTGGGCTCAGTTGTAGTCGCAAGTCAAGGACGTCACCTACTTGAAGGCCTTAGCCAGCCTGAAGAGGCATTGATCTATCTAAAACAGAGGGCCTCACCCAATCTTTGGGGCACCAGGGACCAGTCCCGTGGAGAGAGGTTTTTCCGCAAACTGGAGGGCGTGTGGTTTTGCGTGCCGCCTGCATCCCGCGGCTGGGGCTTTGCTTATTTGCGCGGCCTGATTTTTCAGCATACTATGTCCCGGTGCTGGTCCACAGACTGGGGTTGGGGTGAACCCCTGATCTAAAACGCGCCTTGCTACACTGACAGCCTCAAAGAATCCTGCCCACGTCCTCAGGACCAACAGGCTCAAATTTGTCCCAGAGAACTGAGCAAGACCACACCTTAATTACGCTAACTCCACAGAACCTGAACCGACAGTTCATCCGAGGGAGGAGGGGGGGAGAGAGGGGTTGTCTGAAAGATTGCATCCCCCAAATGCTGGGTGTAATCCTCACAGTGACACAATTCCCCTCCAACTCCTCCTCCTTACCCAGGAGGTACAGGGCTGCCCTACACAATTGACCGACAATAATAAGAAAATTATGTTTCACTGCTCTTCTCTCCAGGATATAATCTTTAAGAAAAGCTCTTACCCAATACTTCAGTTGGGTTGACTGGTCTTCCTCTAGGAGTCTTCTATGGCTATGTTGCTTGATCATCAGGAAGCCCTCTGAAAACCAGAGGACTCACCAGCCACCAAAAGCAGGCAGGCGGACTCCGCTCAGGTGTGATCTGACCCTCATTGTCGTTTTGTCTCATTCCAAGCAGCGACTTAAGACCTCCGTCAAACTATGCCTCGCGGACCCCAAGTCCCCTCTGAAATCCATCCAGCCCTACATCAGAAGCCTGGTGGTGGTGGTGGTAATTAAGTTGGCCCTTCTTCGCAGACAGAAGAATCAACCATAATGAGGCGCCACCATTGCTGTCGTCAAGAACAGGATCTTCCCAAGATCGTAGTCTATCAGAGTCGCAATCGTTAATTGCCCGAAGCAGCAGCTGAGAGCAGCACTTCCAACCTGAAGCCTCCCACCATCGAACAGCTGATTGGTGATGAGTCACCCAGAGACAATCCACGGCTTAAAAGGTCCCATAACAGGAAAGCGTACATTTTTTTCTGATTTGCCTAGGAAGTTGCTCTGGAACAGGGGTGTCAAACTCAAGGCCGCATCCAGCCCGCAGGGTGTTTTTAGATCTGGCCCAAAGGGCCGTCCCGGAAACAGCGAAGGACAAACCCACAGCGCCTCTGCCAGCGAAAATGGAACTCGGCCCTTGGTGTGCAGCCCTCGTGAGCTCCGTTTTTGTTGGCAGAGGGTTGCAGGAGGCTGTCACAGCCGGAAACGGAACCCAGGAGCCCGTTTTCACTGGCAGAACACTCGGGCCATCACAAGCGCCCCTGACTCGAGTTATGTTGAGCTGGCCACGCCCTCCTGGCCACGCCCCTCCAGGCCTCCCAAGGTCAAACACAACCCTGATGCGGCCCTCAATGAAATCGAGTTTGACACCCCTGCTCTAGAGGCTCCATTTGGAAAAACAAACGACTTCATTGACCAATCGAAGACTCAAACGGCGTCTAAAAAACTTTCCAAACCTTCTACGAACACCAGCATAGCCAAAAGCCAACCGTAATAATGGTCCATCTTCAACAACCCAGCAGTCTTGGCACTGCAATTTTTTTTTAACAAAGCATCATTATAAAAGTTTCAGTGGAGAGTCCTTGACTTGCAATCATTCGTTCAGTGACCGTTCGAAGTTACGACGGCAATGAAAAAAACTGACTTAGGACCATTTTTCACACTTACGGCTGTTACGGCGTCCCCATAATCACATGATCAAAATCTGGATGCTTGGCAACGGATTCATATTTATGACAGCTGTAGTGTGCCGGGGTCATGCGATCACCTTGTGAGACCTTCTGACAAGCAAAGTCAATGTGGAAGCCAGATTCACTTAACAACCCCGCGACTCACTTACCAACTACATTGATTCACTTAACAAATGTAGCAAGGAGGTAAAATGGGGCAAAGCTCATTTAACAACTGTCTTACTTACTAATGGAAATTTGTGGCTCAATTGTGGTCATAAATCAAGGATTACCTGTGTTCTTTAAGTCTTTATAGCAATAGCACTTACGACTTACATATACCACTTCACAGTGCTTTTACAGCCCTCTCTAAGCGGTTTGTAAACTTAGTCAGCCTATTGCCCCCAACAATCTGGGTCCTCATTTTACTCATCTCGGAAGGATGATTCAAGGCTGAGTCAACCTTGAGCCTGGTGAGATTTGAACTGCCAAATTGCAGGCAGCCGGCAGGCAGCAGAAGTAGCCTGCAGTACTGCCTGCACTCCAACCACTGTGGCTCATTGGCTGAAAACATTCCTAATCAGCGTATCTCAAACTTGGCAACTGTAGGATGTATGGATTTAACCAGAGCTGAATGTTATATACAGGTAGTCCTCGACGTATGACCACAATTGAGGCCAGAAATTGTGCGGCTAAGTGGCAAATTTGTTAAGTGAGTTTTGCCCAGGTGTATGACTTTTCCAGCCACAATTGGTAAGTGAATCCCTACAGCTCTTAAATTAGTGGTACGGTTGTGAAGTGAATCCGGTTTTCCCAGTGGACTTTGCTTGTCAGAAGGTCGCAAAAGGGGATCGCATGATCCACACACATTGCAACCGTCATAAATAAGAACCAGTTGCCAAGCATCTGAATGTTAATCACATGACCACGGAGATGCTGCAATGGTCATGTGAAAAATGGCCCGTGTCACTTTTTTTCAGTGTCATAACTTGGAACGGTCACTAAACGAAGTGTTGTTAAGTCGAGGACTACCTTTGCTGGATTCTTCCCACATCTACCGTATGATTCCAGACAGTTCGACAACAGAAGAGAGATCCACCCATTTCAGGATATATACACAGGAATAATATCAGATTGTATCATCATATCCAACATTTGGCACCCTGGTTGTATTAAAAGCTAACAGACTGTTGAATTTGTCTACAATACAGGCACTCCTCATCTTACAACTTAACTGAGTCCTCAATTTCGGTCACAACTCATGACAGTCATTAAGCAGATCATCACATGACTGCACCCGATTTTACAAGCACTTTTTCATAGCGGTCATAAAATGAATGCAACGGTTCTTAAGCAAGCCCATTGTTTGCTATGGGGCTTTTTTTTGCTGGAAACTGAACTGGAAATAAAACACTGTTTTCCGACAAATGCGTCATAAATTGCAGTTATAAATTCGGACCAGTTGCCGAACACCCCAAATGTGATAATGTGACCTGGGGTGGGGGAGATGTTGGCAGAAACTTCAAATCTGGGTGGTAAATATATTTTTCGGGGTTCATGGTAACTCTAAAGGTCACTAAGCAGTTGGTTGTAAGCCAAGTGGTAGGTTTCAAAAAAAATTGCCACCGGTTTGGTGGGTGTGGCTAGGTGGGGGGGGGCATGTGACTGAGTGGGTGTGGCCAACTTGACATCACTCACGGCCACTCAGTCACATGACACCCCCGCATTTAGCTACACCCACAGGAAATGTTAGGAATTTTTTTGGAATTTCCACCTATCTAGCCCCACCCTCCCTTCGCCAGTCGCCCGTTTCCCTTCCTCTAGCGGCCTCGGCCCTAGCTCCGCTTCCTCCCCCACTACCGCTTCTTTGTTCGGGCTGCTTATTTTCTGCTGCAGCTGGTCCAGAGGGCAAGCTGACCGGAGTTTTTGGCGGCCCACAGACAGCCGCTGCTGCTGGAAAGCGGCTTTGCGGCTGCTGGCTACCAGCCGCCAAAAAGTACCAGAGGTCGCGGAAATCCTGCTGCCATTGCCATGTTCTTTGAACATGCGCATCCCATTGCCTTGCAAGTTCAATGGGATGCGGTACGTGTGCGCAAAGAACATAGCAGTGGCGGCGGCGGCATTTCCACAATCTCCGGTACTTTTCGGTGAACAAGTGGCAAACAGGCGACCAGTTTTGGGGTGTGGCCAGCTGGCCATCGCTACCGGTTGGCCGACCTTAGCCAAATTTCTGCCACTGGTTTGTCCGAACTGACTAAATACCACCTCTAGCTATAAATTAAGGACTACTTAAACAGAGATGCGGCCCTGTGTAACTTCTTTGTAACGTAATACAAACAAGAGAATGCTTCTAAGATCTACAGGCAGATCAACTTACGACCACAATTGAGCCCCAAATTTCTGTTAAGTGAGAAATTTGTTAAGTGAGCTTGCTCCATTTTACGACTTTTCTCCCCTCATTTGTTAAGTGGATCACTCCAGTTCTTAAATGAGTAACATGGTTGTTAAGCAAATCTAGTTTCCGCGTTGACTTTGCTGGTGTCAGAAGGTGGCAAAAGGAGATCACATGACCCCTGGACACTGCAACCATCATAAATGTCAGTCAATTGTCAATCATCCAAATGTAAATGACGTGACCATCGGGATGCTGCAAGGGTCGTGAGTGTGAAAAATGGGCAAAAGTCCTTTTTCCCCCCAGTGCCGTTGTAACTTTGAATGGTCACTAAATGAACTGTTGTAAGTCGAAGACTACCTGTACATTTACTCCACCTATGTGCTGGATTAGAGATCTTTAGTCACATTTTGAGGACACCGAATACCAACACCTACGTTAAAAGAACAAAAAAGAGCCTCAAAAAGACTTAAGGATCAACCAGGAGGCAAAATTTCTTTGGTGTCTCTTTCGGGGTGACTCAGCAGTCATTACGGTTTCTTTTGATGTGGAGACTTCGTAATCTGTTTTAAATACACCCTGAGGTGATGATGACAGATTTCAAGCTAGGAAGGAAAATCCACTTGAACTTTTGTTATCCTATTTCTCAGTACTACGATTACATCTGCCCTGCAATTCCTTTCTGAGTTATGAAACGCTGTGCATGCTTCTAGACAAGTTTTCGCCCTCCGACTGCTGCCTCATAATCAGAGAAGGACGAATCCCCATTAACAACATGGAAAAATATGGTCTAAGTCAGGGGTGCCAAACTCGATTTCATTGAGGGCCGCATCAGGGTTGTTTTGGACCTCAGGGGGACAGGGTGGGCATGGCCAGCTCAACGTCGCTTGTGTCAGGGGTGCCTGTGGAGGCCCGAATGCTCTGCCAGCAAAAATGGGCTCCCGAGCTCCCTTTTCGGCTGCGGTGGCCTCCTGCAACCCTCTGCCAGTGAAAAAAGGAGCTCGGGAGAGCTGCATCCGGCCCTCCCAATCTCCATTTTTGCTGAGAGAGGCACTGCAGGCTGGTTCTTCACTGTTTCCAGGGCAGTTTCGTCGGCCAGATCTAAGCACCCTGTAGGCCGCATCTTGCTCATGGGCCTTGAGTTTGACACCCCTGGTCTAAGTGATACAATTGTTGGATGGCTTCGCAGATGACTGAATGACCGCCATACCCAAAGAGGGTGCATCAGCGGCTCCACACCAGCTTGGAAATGTGAACCGAATGTCCCCGGGCTCTCTTTGAGGCCCATGCTGATCAGCATTTTTATTAATGATAGGAAGAAAGTGCTGAGGGGAGGATGATTAAATGTGAAGGTAAACACAAAACAGGGAGTAGTGGCTAACTGTATAGAAGAGAAGGTTGGTTCAAAAAATAATAATCTAGAGCCAGTTTGATGGTGTGGTGAAGGTGCCAGCCTAGAAACCAGGGGACTGTGAGTTCTAGTCCCACTTAGTCAGGTGAGCCAGTTGGGAGACTTTGGGTTAATCGCTGTCTCTCTCAGCCCAGTCCACCTCACAGGGTTGTTGTTGTGTGGAAAATAGGAGGAGGAAGAAATATTAAGTACCTTTGCAGGTTAAAAATCGAATAAATAAATTTAAAAAAATAGGGAACTGCGGCCCAGAAAGAAATGAAAGGTTCTGCATCTAGGAAGAAAAATGAAAAATGAAAATGTGCCTTTTTTATTTCTATTAATTAAATTTACTTGACGCCCATCTCAACCACAAGGTGACTGTGTGATATGCGATGAATTGTTTTAATAGCAATACATGTGATCTGGATGTTGTGAACTGACAACTTAAACATGAGCCAGTACTGTAATGCAGCTACTACAAAGCAAAAACGCTGTCTTGAAGGTTAATAAGAGGAACACAAAATCCAGATCATAAATGCTCGTCTGCCCTGATTGCAGTTCGATTCTCTTCTGGCCTGATGATAGTTCAACACCTCATCTCCTCTCATCATAGTTTAATTCACTTCTGCCCTGACCATAGTTCAACTCTAGTCTGCCCTGATTGTACTCTGCCCTGATCAGACACTGGGTTCAGTTCTGCCACCACAATTCAAAAAGGGACAATGACAAATTAAATGATCATAAAGCAGAGCTTCCAAGATGCTAAGAGTCAGTAAGCAAACATCTAAAAAAACATTTGAAGAATCTATGGTCAGCCTCTTAAGATTAATATCTAAAGCTGGGGTGTCAGCTGGCTGAGGAATTCTGGGAGTTGAAGTCCACAAGTCTTAAAGTTGCCAAAGATTGGAGACCCCTGGTTTAGAGGAAAGACTTCTGGGGTATTCCAGAGCCTTAACTAGACTATGAAGAAACACAACATCTTATGAGAAGGAAGAAGAAAACAGCTTCCTTATTGTTGTCAAGAGAACAATGTGGATCTTTCCACGAAGTAATTTAGCCTTATGACTCAAGGAGAAGTTGTTTTACTTTTCAGTTACACTGTGTAGCATTTCTGGAGATACTAAAGCAGTAAGATTTAATTTCCTCTGGGGTGAAATTGGAGTAATCTTTGATCAAGCAGAAGAGAACCAGAAATTAAATGAACTGGTTTAAAGTGGCTAAACTGAAATGAACCCGGTTCACTCAACAACATAAATTTTGGGCTCAATTGTGGTCGTACGTTGAGGAACGATGCTGACTCAGGAATTCTGGGGAGTGGAAGTCCACAAGTTATAAAAGGGACATTCGTTCCCCATTCCTGTCATATATCATTACAATCCGTATTATCTAATGGGTACATTATATTTCCCACACTATGTTTTTATTAGGACTTTTAAACATGTACAGTATAGACCCGTGAGGGCGTACCTATGGCATGTGTGCCACAGGTGGCATGCAGCACCCTCTCTGTTTAGCAATGCCATGCAGGCACACACGCCTTCCGCCAGCC
>JANHFT010003405.1:11268-22900 GCA_032467955.1 Pseudoxenodon macrops
GATAGATAGATAGATAAATAGATAGATAGATAGATAGATAGATAGATAGATAGATAGATAGATAGATAGATAGATAGCTATATATAGAAAAATATAGAAAAAATAGTGAATATATATTAGCTATAGATGCATGGTAAACATTATATCTTGAGATAACCATCTAAATTATATTGTGAAATCAATAACAATATCCTGGTTTCTTCTTTAGAATGTGCATGCACTTACCAAGTATTGGAAGGAATTAATTTAAGCAAGTTCCAGGAGAGGCATAGATTACCATCTGGTTACAAGATGCTGCAAAGATAGGAAGATTTTGCATCCTTATATCAATGCTCTTTAGTATATTGCTTTTTGGACTTTCCCAACACTGCTTTCTGTGAGGTAGGAGTATGACATGATGTAATATGCGAGGAAAAAGAGGAGGTTTCTGAAGTTTTATTTTCATTGTCACTTTTAAAAATTATTTAGCTTGCACCATTCCTGTATATCCAACTGAGTAAATCAGGCTATAGAATGTGAACCTTTCTACTCTGAACCTATGCAGCTACTTACATTAGCAGGACTAACTAATAGGTGGTCCTTCTCTTCCATGTATCATGCGATGTATCCATAAGCAATGTTGTTGGCTCCTGATCTCCCAGTTTTAAGACATTGGCTAAGCAAAAATCTCTTCTTTTCTATCAAACAACAAATTGTGAATTTGTTTTTTATTCAGATGTTAATTAATATTAATTTTGCTTTATTTATATTCTGGCTTTTTAAAAAAGCTCTTTTAAATTTCTTGGAAAGGCAGATATTAATGCAACCATGAGTGCATTAATTAATCTGACAGTACCTGAAATGAATACCCAGGATTGTAGTGTAAGAAATGCTTTCTTGCATAGGAAAGGAATTACACAAACACTGTAAATGTAGCATTTCTGCTTGTCAAAATTATGAGATCCTTATATTGGAGATGGAAGAGGAGGTAGTAATTGGCAAGAATGCTTTAAAAAAAAACTTGATTCTGACTTATTTGAAATGACTTCTTTAGTTTGTTATGGTTTTGCTCTGTATAGTTCTAGAAAAGATCATTGCTAGGGTGGTAGATATTTCCTAACCACAAAGAGCCTGATCTCTTACAGAGGAGAATTGATCAGGGAATTATTGTTGAAGAGGAAAGGGAAAGTCAAGATGGGCTAATTAGACTTGTCCTGCTTCTAGCAAGCTGTCCTTATGTCTGAACCATCTGTTAGATAAATTAAAACACTTCCTTGCTATTGGCCTAGGTGCTGAAAACAAGTTGTGTTCCCAGATATTGTAATTCCAACCAGTAGATCATTTCCATTTTGTTTTTAGCCTGGTGATGTTATATTGGAACAGAGGCTTTACTTTTCCTCATGAACAGGTTTGAAAATTTAAAAAAAAATTGATTTGTAAATGATTCATAGTGCAGCTCAGATTCATCTTGTACAACAATTGCATTCTTTTCCAGAAAGCAACTCTTTTCACAAACTCTCCTGCCTTAATCATATTGCATGAAACTGCACGTACTGTCCTCAAAGATGATTTGGTAACTGTCCAGAATACAGCACAGTGGACAGTTCTGGACATGACACAACATGCTTATGTGACATCTATGCTACATAGGTTGCACTGTTACTAGTAAACCTTCAAGTGTAATTCAAGTTACTGGTTGTTAGTCTTCATGTCATAGGCCTGGTTTCTTGAGGGACTACCTTTCTGACATTGTTTCTACCAATCTAATAAGATCCAACAGACTTTACATGCTGTCAAACGCATCCTTAATATTTTTAGAGGAAGAGTATCTTTAGTAGAAGAATTTGTAGTAGAATAGCAAATAAATAGTAATGTATCTCTTTAATAGAATAGTATCCCCAACATGGATTATGGGGCCTGCTGCACCTCTGCTGGCACAGGAGGCATGCTGCAGGCCCCATAAACCAGAGTATTCTGGCTGGTGGGATCCAGGAGAAGAGCCTTCTCTGCCATTGCACCTGCGCTTTGCATTGTCTTACCCCCCCAACCCCAACTCCATCCCTGGAATAAGGTCAGTTCATCTCTCCTTACCAAAATACCTTAAAGACCTGGTTCTGCCAGTTGGCTTGGGGCTCCAATGAACCATTATTATATTTGGGGTGGTTGATAGATTAACAACAGATCCCACCACCCTATCTCCTCATATTCCTTCCTAAAGATAATAAGGACAACAATATATTCCCTTGCAGAGTTTATTTCATAAGCAGAAAGTCCATTATGTTAGTAGTTATACAGCAGTCAAGGCAAAAAGATTCCCTGTATCTATGTTCAAAAATCAGAATCAAACCATATGTCTTAAAGGACATAGTCATGCAAACAAAAATAGGAAAACTGAAATGAGCTGGGGCCAACCTTTGTAGGTATCAACCAGTTTGAGAACTGGAACTGGAACCGTGCTAAATGGGATAATGCTCAAATATGTAGCCTTGAGATTTATCATATCAGTCAACTCTGCACACAGCTTTTATTCTTGGTAAGTCTTGACATATTGTGAGTATATGAAATAATCTGGTTTGTGGAGTTAGGATTTTCTATTACAATCGTATTCGGTTTCATTTCTTCATAGCAGTGATATTTCTCTGCTTCTACAAATATCTCTTTGGATATATATTTGTTTACATGCACAGTTGTGATGTAGAAATCCCACTCAATCATCCATTGTAGAAAAAAACATCTGACTTGATTGGTATTCGGTTATTTGTGACAACTTTCTTATAGCATGTTATGTTCTCTTGTTTCAATAATTGAAAGATTCTGATTTTTAAAAAATGATGCTGTCAGTATGGAAAAGAGAATATGCTCATATAAATTGTGGTGCTTTTTATAAGTTTCATTTTTGAAGTTGATATATGGAATTGAGATGAAGAGCTGACACCAGCTGAATCACTTGGTAAGCATATTCCTCCAGAAATAGATTTAATAGTGTCAATGGGATAAAGGAAGCTGCTCAGCATAATGCTTCAATTGCCACTTTTTTAAGGTACCAGGGACTAAAGAAGCATTTCTTCGGCTGATTTGATTGTAGAGTTGAATTCATGGGGCAGGACTATTGGGAATGTCATTGTCATTTTTAATGAGATAACATATGATATACACAATATGTGTGTCTGCTTCTGTGTATTTGTGAGCACAGTAAAATAATAAACAAAAGTGTTTCCATATATTTTTGTATAAAACAAACCTAATAACATATTTAAATAAGTAAATAATTTAATATTAACAGTTCAGGTTTTGAGATGGTGGCATCTTCATTGAATGGTCATCCAAAGTTCAGCATTTTTTCATCACTATTACAATGATATTTTATGTGGAATCCTTGATGCTCATTGAGCTTGGCTGTTTTTCTCTTACAGTTTCTTCTATTGGTAGCACACATGAAACATCAAACATTTCAGAAAGTACACTGAGGGGAGATATTTGTACGTAGAGAAATGTCCACCAAAGCACAACTATTCTTCCTGCAACAGTTCTTGCAATAGCATCTTCTACCAACCAGTGTCGGATACAAACTTCCATAAACTTCACAGCTAGATGGAAAATAGCCCAACAATGTGAGTTTTAAAAAAAAGATCATGGATGTGCACTGCAGATTAAACAAACATTAGCACACCATTGATAATCTCAAAGAGCAACTGGGGAAAAAAGTTACCACATTCAAGCACCAAGTACTCCACAATTCAACTCTCCAACTATTATAATATTTTATGTTATGATTGAATCATAGTGACTTCACTCATGAAATTTTCTTGGCAATAGTGCATTAGTGAGTTTCTGTTGTCTTCATCGCAGTTGCAAGAGTATGATTGAAGCCTGATCTTTAATGTGTGCATGTATGACTCCTCCAAGATATTTTTTTTCATTATGTAACCTACAGCTTTGGGATTCTCTAGAGTTTTCTCATGCACATATTAACCAACACCAACCCTGTTTAGCTTCATCGCCCATACATGGTTGCCCATATTCTGCTGCTTGCTGGTACTTGTTTTATAGATAATACTGAAGAAATATATCATTGTGCTTATGATGATGATAATATGTAGACAATTAGTTATAATGAACTAATGATATGCTGAACACAATATTTAAGGCGTAAGAATTAAATTTAAGAACAGATAATCAAAACTGGAATTATTAATTTGATTTAAACTGCACTCAGTTGATGCCTTGTTATTCTTCTGATTCAAACCCAGAATATAAGTAGTGCTTACAAAAGCTTCATCAGGATAAATCCATTTATTCTGATGTTGGGTGAGTGACTTTTACCAGTGGCTTCTACATGAGAGTTCAAAGCAGGCAAGATAGCAGTTGCAAAAGTATGATTGAAGCCTGCTCTTTAATGTGTGCATGTATGACTTTGACACAGGTACAAAAGGGACAATGTTTGATATGCTGAAGGATAGCAGTGTATGGATAGTATCTGCTTGAAAGAAGATGAAACAAAAATGGAAGGGGTATACTGAAATCCTGTACAAGAAAAATGACAGTATCTAAGGGTACCTTAGAAAAATATTCTCTACTTACAAGAATTATTAGTGACACAAGATAAAATTAGATAAGCAATCTATCTAGGCATTAGATAGAACCTCAAGGCTACAGAAATTTATGGATTTCTACAGAATTATGACAAACGATAAAAGAATCAATAAAGTTCCAACCAAACTATGCCAGTAAATCTGAAGGATAACACATTGCGAACAGATTGAAAGTGATCAGTCTACACACCAATACTAAAAAGTATTGGACTATTTCCTTAATTTCATTTCCATAACAATGCTTATGTTCATCTAATGCAGAATAGAACCCTACAGACTATACAAAACAAAGATAGTACCAACAGTAACGTGTGCCTTGGGTGCAAACCGAAACATCTGGAGCCTCACTTGAACACCATTGCCATCAATGAAGTGTATCACAATACTTTTAACATCAAACAACAATATGTCCCAATTCCACATTCTTGGGAAGGACTCGATAGGTGGATAAAAATGCCTAATCCAGTCTAAACATGTACATACTACCATAATAACAAAACAGCAGTCAAGAAATATGTCACAGAGTAGCATTTAGTATATATTGATTCTATTTTTTATTTAATATTATTGATTTGACATTTTATATTTTGTATTTTTAAAGTTTTTTTAAAGTAACCTTAAAGGTTTTCATTCATATAAAATGAGGTATCAATAGATTATTTTAGAATGCTATATCCTAGTGTTTGCTTTTTCCCCATATCCAAAATATTCATTAACAGTTAATTAAAAGTTCATAATTCTACATTTTTCCCTTTTGTTTTCTTGCATCTATGTGCTCCTCTAAAATCTTCACATTCAATTTGCTCCATTTAAATTCAAGCATACAAAGCTTTAGACTGTTTTATCCTGAACATGAATTTTGATTTGAACAGTTATTTCTTTTCACTTAAGGTCTTTTTACTGAAAGAGAAAGTGATTAATTTCTGAAAAACTTCACTTATTCTAAATTAAGTAGCAAAACCCTGAATTATTTGTGGGCACAGCTAATGTTTTGGCATTTTAAGTAAAAGCAGTGTAGTTTATACATGAGTTCAATCCATTTATCCATCTAACTCTCTCTGGTGGCTCTTAGATCTATCCAAGTAATTTATATAATGTAAAAAGTAAAGAGAGGCCTGTAAACATTTATGTGGACATATATAAGGAGCTTTTTTACCCAGCAACTGTAATAAAAGAAGCTGTCCTGATTATAGGACCACTGTAATCACATTCAGGCAGAATCATTTTGGATTATTCGGTCTAATATGCCATCATGTAGAAGGGTAAAACCATGCAGTGAAGTGGACAAGTAGCATTTTGAGAGAGAGTGGAGGGGGGCAGGTAGGATATATATATTCAGCTTTGTTCCTCTGCGAGCAAAGCGTGATCTGAGCTGCCATCTCTCTATAAATACTAAAGCCCAGGAAGGCAACACTAAAGCCCAGGAAGGCAACACTAAAGCCCAGGAAGCCAAAACACAGCTAACTACCCAGGATGTTGCAGCACAGAACTCAGGATGCCACGATAATAGAGCTCAGGATGTTATCACACAGCCCATTACCCAGGTCATTACAACACAAAATATACTAATCTAAATTAAAGGCAAGTTCCAATATAATTTCTCAAACTTTATACTTTTAGGGATTGCTCATCAGGTGGACTGTACAGTTCTTTAATAGAGTACATAATCCTGTTTCCAGGACAGTGATAAGTCTATAGTTGAGCACTCAGGCTTATCGCTTTCCTGGAAGCAGGATCATGTATTGTAGTAAAGGACTGTAGAGGCCACCTGATGAACAATCCCTAACAGCAGAAAAGTTTGAGAAACAATGTTGGAACCTGCAAGGACTAGCCAATTTATGACTGAAATAGTTGTTTTACAAGCTTGACCGATCAACTTCATTTTTTATCAGTATTATGTAACGTCTCACTGAAGCATGTAGCTCCAGAAACATATGTTTGGATTAGTCAGATTCATGAAGGAAATTGGCTAGCCCTTGCAATGGTTATATATTACTTTCAAAATTGAAGCCTATATGCCTCTCAATTCCAACTATTGATATTTGAGAATACAATAGCGTTCATGTTCTGTTGTCTTCTCAAAGGCATCAAAAGGTAGGCCTAATTATTTACTAAATATATTTTAGTTTAATTGAACAAAAAATTTAAACATTCTTAATTCTAGGTTCTTAATTGAGTTTGCTGTCCTTCCATTTTTAAAAAATCCATTATTATCAATGCACATGGGGAATAATTTTATGGTTTCTACTTTTAAATAATAATTACTGGAAATAAAATAAATCCATCCAAGCATTCTACTGCACTTATAAATGAATTGAGACAAATTAATACCTACAGCAATCAGAGTAGAAAGTAGAAACAAATAAGAAAGGTAAGTAAATTCTTAGCATCTACTTAGATATACACCATTAGATCTGAGGATTCTCTATTGAATCTATGTAGGATATCTGGAATCCATTCATAATTTTAAGACTTCAAACTAATTTGGAGTAGTTATTCAGCATTCCCAGTAGCTTCTAAAACCCAATCCAGCATATGCATGTGCGCTCTGCTGTTTGGGGAATCCTGGGAGTTGAAGTCTGCACAACTTAAAGTTGCCACGGTTGAAAAACATGGTCTTAGCCAATTGCCTTTCCAATTGCCATGTCCTTTATAGTAGTTGTATATTTATGTAAATGTGTTCAGATAAAAAAACCTTTTTATAGAGATATACCTACAGTTTCAAAAGTGAAACTTTTGAAAAGCTATACAAGGATTACAGTTGAGCAATTAAAACATGAATATTGCTTATTACATACATTAATTTTCATGTGGCAAAAAATAAATTATGTCAGAGTGACAGAATGCTAGACTTAAATGTGAGGTATATATATTCACATATTAAGTATGCAATGTTTTATTTTAGTCATGAACTGCAAATGTGTGTAATATTACAATCCCTACTGTGTAATCCCTATTACAGTGGTAATACTGCAGATTGAGCAAAATATGCAAATCAGGATATTGCCTGGCTTCTAGCAATGCTGAAATGAGAAAATGGTTTAAGACACAATTGATAGAAATGGATACCTTAATATTATTGCAAATCTATTTTCATATTGCTAGGAAAATAGATATTTTATAGGTAAAACATTCAGACAGGGTATTTTATAGAAATAGATGGAGAATATATGTCACATTATTATGTACTAATTTATTACAGCCATCCCACTTCAAAAGGCTCTGAAATCTTTGAAATCTTAACTATTTTATTAGTTATAACATTTCTAACTGCTGTGTTTTGAGGCATGGTAATAATAGCAATAACAGTTGCTATGTAAAAATTTACCTCATTGTTTCATAATAGAGTGTTTAATAATAATATTGTACAATTGCAATGTAAAAACCACTAATAAAACAATTATTATCAAAAGAACGATCAATTATATCAAAAACAGCATTAAAACAGCTCATGAATGTCATGTCAAAGACAAAGCGCCTGACCAAGCAGGATTGCCAATAGAAAAGAATAGACTTGGCCAGCTTCTCTAATATCCTGGGTTATTAGTACTGGTAGGTCATTCAGTACTTGGATGAATATTTTTTTATTATTTTACTGTCAAGTAGAGAAAGAACAGCCTTTCCTGAAGAATATATTGGAATTTTGTTGCTCCTTCAACAAATTTTATTCCAGAATTTGGTCTGGAAATCAACTGACAACCAATGAAATTGTTATAACAAAGGAGCAGTATGTAGTAAATAATTTACCTGTAATTGTCTGAATTCATAGAAGTTTTTGAAGTTATCCAAATATTTAACACATTGTTGTAATAGATATCACCAAATCTACGTATTCCAATTTTTTTTTTTTTTACAAAAGCACAGGCAAACTGTAAATGTGTTTTCAGTTTGTTAACCCAGTCAACCACTTCAGCTGCATTCCCCAATCTAATCAAGTCTCAGTGCCAGGCCTACTAGAAGGTGACAATAATTCGTTCATGCTATGAAATAAGAGGTTGTCCCTGATACGTTGTGTTGATTTAAAATGTATTTTCCTAAAATTCACAGGAGGAAGACATTACTGATACTTTCTTAAATAGTTATATGCTGTACTCTCTTAAGATATCAACTTTTGGTATTGACATTTCATGTTATTTTCTTTACGTTAATCATTAACTTGGCTGTTAATGCAGGAAGACAATGTTTAATGCTTATATGTAATCCATGAAATAAAATACATTCAATTTAGTGAAAATTAGTTTACTAAAATCATCTTTTTCTTCTGGATATTTACAAAAATAAAGCATAGATAGGAAATAAAATATTTATTTATAAAGCATAGATAGGAAATAAAATATTTATTTATATAAATGTGTTTTCATGTTTATATAAATAAATATCAATTTAATATTGAGTATGAGTTGGTCTCAATTCCACAGTTTCATATGAAAGTAAAATGAACAATATTTACATACTGGTATATTGAGTACTCTGAATATTGAACTACAGCATACCAAAGCTATGGTCCTTGGGTGGGTTTTTTTTTTTTGGTGAAGTTTAGCATTTTATGCTAAGCATAAGTTAGTTCTTTTAATTTCAATTTTCTGTTTTTATTTAAAATATTTTCAGACATATATCTATAAGAAATAAACTTATCAAAGCTTTGCTTTTAATTCCTCAGAGCATTTTGATATGATCATTTAAAATGGATCCAGAAGAGCAGGAGTTGCTTGGCGATTATAGATACAGAAATTATTCTTCAGCAATTGATAAAGCTTTGAGGAACTTTGAATCTTCAAGTGAATGGGCAGATCTCATATCTTCTCTTGGGAAACTCAACAAGGTATAGTATCTGTCTTTTTAAAGTATAAGTTTTTTAAATTAAATGTTAAGAAAGTAGCATTATCACCTATCTAAGGTATCTTTAGTGCAATATATTTCAATAGTGATGAATAGCTATGAAAGTTGGATCAAAAGAAATGTTAAAAGTCAAAAAAATCATATTTTTTTTGAATTGTGGTGTTGGACTTCAAGGAGATCAAACCAGCAATCCTAAAGGAAATCAATTCTGACTGTAAGCTGAAGCTCAAATACTTTGGCCATCTAATGATTGAAAAGACGCTGATGTTGGGAAAGATTGAAGGGCAAAGGAGAAGGGGATTTACAGAGGATAAGATGGTTAGATAGTGTCATCAACACGAAGAACATAAATTTGGGCAAACTCCGAGAGATAGTGGGGGGGGGGCTGCCGTGCTGTAGTCTGTGGGATCACAAAGAGTTGGACATGACTTAGCAACTGAACAAGTATAAAACTAAAAATCTACAATAAAATATCTCTTATAATAATGAATAATAATAAAGAGGCTACTAGTTGTTCAACTAGTTTAAAACAGAACATTCACAAAAATCAGATCTCAGCTTTCTCTGTATTAGGTTATTTCAAGTACAATGAAGGAATATTTTTCAAATACTTGAAAACCTTTTTGTATGTAGGAAGTCATGTGTGTATAAGAGAATGAAGTCTAAAAAGAATGAAGTTTACCATTCATAAATGTTTATTTTCTTCTAATGTAATTTCAATTCTAAAAATGAAACTTTCTTATATACTGTATGACTGTTTTCTTTTTCAATTTTTTTTTAATGTTGCTGGTAAAAGAAATTCCTCTGGAAGATACTTTGTATGGGATTGTAATTAATTCTGTTGGTTTCTCTAGAAAATTAACAAATCTAGGTGAATGCAGTGCCCAGGTATAATGACAAGTTAGGTTCAAAAATATATGCTCTCTTTGTACTTCTTTGTATCAATATCAATCATAAATATTTTAATACTTACTTGATGGGAGAACAGAATCATTATTTTAGTAACTATTAAAAGAGAGCTCTGTAAAATGACTATTTATTTTTATAATAGTTTCATTGCAGTGTTTTCTACCCCTGCAGAGAAAGAAAACAACATATTCCTTATGTTGTAGCTAGACAGTTTTGTTTGTGTTTTTAAAAACTTTTCTCAACCTCTCCCATCCCACCCTTTTCAGATATGTGAGAGTAGCTATTTTCTGCAGGTCATTATGATACTTGAAAAATGTTCACCAGGTAGGTAAGCATTCCTGACAGTTGCAGTATTTGTTCTTGCTGTTTTATTTGACAAAAGTTATTATTTCTAAAATCTCATAATTGGTTTGGGGATTTAATCTGGTGAAGTGATATATTAAATAATAAATATAGAGATTGCCAACACACATCCATGGATTTTGTAATCAGTTTTTATAAAGATCTCTAGAACTCTGTTAAAGAAAATCTCCGCATTTTAATTCTTTTAAATAAAAATATAACTATAATTTGGTTCCTAATTCATACCAATTTAAATTTAATATGCAATTCTTACTTAATTGTTTTACAGGCTCTTCAAAGTAATCTGAAGTATTCCCTTTTACCAAGACGCTTGATTATCAGTAAAAGATTGTCCCAGTGTTTACACCCAGCATTACCTAGTGGAGTGCATATAAAAGCACTGGAGTCCTATGAAGTAATATTTAAAATTATTGGAACAAAATGGCTTGCAAAGGACTTATTTCTCTACAGGTAAACTTTGGGGATTTTTAAGGCCTAGTTTTATTGACAGTCCTCTTTCTACTTACCTTCTAAGTAAGGTCCAGCTAGTGTTAATTGCTTTTAGGAATCTTTATTAATTAATTAGTGTGTAAGGTTAAACGACGCTTAGTATGGAGGAATATACTATAGCTTTAGAAATACAAACACCAATTACCTCCTTTCCTTCAGCTTTGGCTATTTAGAAAACACCAGATCTCTTTTAATTATAGCTTTGCTTGAATTTTAATTATGGTTAATATAACTATGACCTTGATGAAAAGGACAACTTAATCAACTATAGTTGACTAGTTTTGAGAAATAGCACTAATGAACAACCATAAATTTCCTGGGTTTGTGGATCAGAACATTTTGTAATTAAAATATTATCTATCTATCTATCTATCTATCTATCTGTCTATCTATCTATCTATCTATCTATCTATCTATCTATCTATCTCTATCTATCTATCTATCTATCTATCTATCTATCT
>JANHFT010003405.1:34567-52341 GCA_032467955.1 Pseudoxenodon macrops
GCATTTTACATATGGATGTTTGGGTTGCACCAGTTTCAATTAAAAACACATATTCTTCACCTGCAGGTCCCACAATTAAATTTATCAAGGGCTCTTGGTGGGACCCTAAGATCAATAGCTCCTGACTCCCCTATTCATCCTCATCTCCCATGAAGGTGTATAGGCATTGTTCTCTTCTCTGATTTTTCCCTTTCTGTGGGCAATTCCTAGCAAAATGCCCTTCTCTACCACATGTATTGCTTAAGACAGGACTCACTCCATTGAGTTAAAAGCTCCCCTAAAGGAGAGATGGGGGAATAGAGGGTATTTCAATCTTCCTAGGAATCTTAGCATGCTTGCCAAACAGGGTACCCATTTCACACCCAGTGTACTTTCAACCCCCCTTTGAACACCCTTTTCCTGTAAGTATGTTTACACACACTCCAACTATACTGTCAGCAGAGACAGACACACTGCAGCACGTACAAAGAGATCACAATCTCTCCCCCATGCCTCTTTCAATCACACACATCACCATCAATTGCCCAAAGGGTTAGAACACCTAGCGAGACTTTAAAAAAAACCACAATACTCACCTAGGCCAAACTTCACCGGTGTTTCACTTGCTATGCTTGGGCAATGCTCTGTAAACCAGGTCTCCTACAGGTCTGCAAAGAGCAATCCTCTCCTGGATAAGTGGATCCCCTTCCCGGACGCCGTAAACATTAGCGTTGGTACCTCCGGCTCTTCAGGTATCCCATCATCCAGCAGACGAGTGTCTTCAAGCCCCATGTTGGGCGCCAATTGTGAGAAATAAACCTCACCAATAATTCAACAGGAGACCAAAATCAAGCTACAGAGCATAATTTATTATTTACTTTTGCAAAAGGACTTAGCCTAGGCCAAAGAGACCCAGGATTAGTGACTGATACAACCAACACACATACAACCACATGTATTTTGCAGATCAACAGCTTTCTCACCCCTTCTTCACATCGGACAGCCCACGTTTCATAACACTTTTGGCTTCATATTAGGTGGTTTTCTATCAGGTGGTTTCCAAATGCAAAAGTCCCCTGATAGCATTTATTCTTTCTCAGCATAAACATGTACTTTCCCAGCACAATCACAATACCCCTTCCTGTCCAATGTCTTTCTTGTTCAATGTCATCTTGACCTTAGCTAGCAGTTTACGTATTTTGATATGGTTCTGTATTTCTTACTTAAAATTTTCCACTACAGATGATTATACAGTATAATGTGTCATAAAATATGGCTGCATCCCTGCTCACCTTTACAAGAATAAGTCGGATATAAGTACCACTTCTTTCACATTTTATTTGAATTTAATTTTAAATATTTTTAAAGTGCTTGCTTCCTTGAACCATCTTGTTTTTATAGGAACTTTATTCTGAAGTACAGTCTCTGTATCTGCCACAAATGCTCAGCTGTATGGTGCAAAGTCTTCTTGAAAACATGGAAGTACTAAGTTTATCAGAGCTCACATACGTGTTAAGAACATGCTTTAAGGTGCTTAGTAAAGTGCAAATGCCATCTGCTTATCTGAGTACTGAAACTGGAAGCTCAGACTCTGTAAGTATTAATATGTTTTTCTGACCGATTTTTGCATGAATTTAAGTTAAATTAAGTTTACTTTATTGTCATTGCACCTCGTACAACTAAATTAAATTCATCTGCCTGAAATGACATGAAAGGAATCCAAGGCCATCTGTGGCTTTGGAACTGAAGGTTACCTGTGCAAGTTCAACTAAATACTTAAGCAAGAATTTAAATGTTAACTTTTAATACATGTTTTCTTAACTCTAAAGGGTATTTTTATTCTTACATAAGGTTATCTTTTGCTGTCGTATAAAATAAATATGTATTTATGTACTAGACATACTCATTGCAATATTACAGAGTCCGGTAAAGGAAGACAGCCAGGAAATAAGTTCAGAATCCAAGGTGCTAGAAGATGAAGAAGACATTCCTTTACCTTCAATAAAATCTGAAGACAGTGGCATTGCTCTTAGTGCTTCATCTCCTGAACTGTTACAGCATTTGCGGATACCTAGGATAATCCCTGACAAAGATGATGTCTGGAAAAAGGGTGGAAGTATGCAGATGACTTTGCACTATATCCAGGAACTGGTTGCCAAATTTGCCAGCAAACATATATTTGAGATTCATTTACAGAATTCCAATAATGACAATATTTCAAAAGCCCATGTCAGTGAAGGAAATAACAAAGATAATAATTACCAAGTTGCCATAAATACTGAGGACAAAAGGCACTCGTATGAATCCAGGCAGATAGTGGTGCCTCAGTTGAAGCGAATGCTATCAGATTTCTTCACCGTCCGAGGATCCCCTTTTAAACAGAAAGGTCTGAAGCCTTCCTCCCCTTCTGATGAATGTGATAATCCAAGGGATAAAGAAGAGAAAGATTGGGACCTTGATCAAGTTACATTTGATTTGGGAGCTACACGAGAGGATTGCAGAGAGACCTTTTCAGCTCTGTGTTATCTCTTACTGGATTGCACTACGTTTCCGGTCTATCTTTCTGAAGAAGAATCCGAACACTTGTACTTGTCACTCTTTCAAGTGCCTGGTAAGAAGAACATTCTCATTCTAGCATTCTGATCATTTACATCACAGAAGAATGCAAAATAAGGAGACTTTCAAGGGAAATATTCACAAATGCTAACCTAAAATCTATACATCTATAAATATAATTAAGGAGTTGAATACACATTGAATACATTGGATCCTACTATTCAGTAAAAGTATATACTCATTTGTGGGTGATACTTTTATATTTCCCTTGCTAAACCAATTAAGAGTTGTTTAATGTTATAATTTGTTGAATAACTTAATCCACATATTATCAGGTAAAATGCCACCATTATTAAAATTAGACAATGCGTACCAGCTCAAAGAAAAGTTTATGAAAAATTAAGAGTTACTGGCATGTTTTTCAATAATTGCAGAAAACAGAGCTATTTCATATTAAGAACCACCATATATGTGTAAGCAAATAGTTCAAGAGACTAAGCATTCTTAGTAACTTTGGAATATTGAAAATATTCTAGGAAAATAAGTATTCATAAAACTGTTGGAATAATAGGTCATATATATATATACACTCCCAAACAGAAATACTGAGATTTAACAGATGAATATACACTAAAAATACTTTAATACACACTAAATATAAATTATTTAAATTACACTAAATATAAATAAACACACTTCAATGTGAGAATGTCATTTTTATACTTTTCAAATCTCCAGTTAATGATTATTTGAATAATGCACCAAATTCTTTATCACTTTCATTAGGAGGCAGCGAATCCAGTTTTCCCTTGTGGCTCAAATCCTTGATGACAATATGTTGCTGTGTTAATGACTGCTATATTCAGAATTTGGCAATTTCTGTACTGCTAGAAATAATCAACCATTCCCAGTCACTGGCATTGGTTATTGAAGACAGAATTAAGCGATATAAAATTCCTGGGCAAAACCCCTTCTTTGGAAGACTGCAGATGGTCACAATTCCTCCTATTGCTCCTGGAATCCTAAAGCTAATTTCAGAAAAAACTGATTTCTACCAGGTGCTGTGCTTTTTTTTTTACCACTTAAATTTGTGCATATGAGACAATGGAAATTTAGAACTCATATTATTGTCATTATTATTACCTGAAGGTAGCCAATAGAATTTCTTGTTACTTTCCTTACTTAAAACTAAGCCAACAAAACAATAGAGCCACTCAAGCAGGTGTGGGAATAACCAGTTAAACAAATACTCTTTCCCTACATTTTTTCCTTTAACATCATGGAGGCTCACAGGTTTAGCAAATAGTATCAGGTTTATAGTTGCATTACAGCAGGCCTTCTCATCCTTCCTTTATTAAAGGTCTTATGAAATGATATTTTGTACAACAATTTAATCCATAATTACTATCCAAAACCAATGGCATAATAACAACTCTGAGCACAATCTTGATCAGCAACCAATTCAGTAGAAAACTATGAATACTAAGGAGTTATAATTAAGTGACTCTCCAGCCTGGTTTAGATTTTTGTTGACATATTTCTTATTTATACTATTCTTTTTAGATAATTGATGTAAGGTTGCAATTCAAGCTAGCACAATACATGTTAACCCATAGTCAGTAACTAGTCGGGGCAACTTTGCTAATGAATAATGTTGTTGCTAGTATTATTGTAGACTTCAATGAATTAGTCGATTGACAATGAATATGGAGAAGCAGGGGTTGAGTGGGCAGGAAAGGCTTTCCTGTAATTAGTAACCAACATGGCACTATTGTGCCAAGGATAACTCTTTGAGAATCACTTAACTAAAGGCACTGTACTAGATACATTGAAGGAGCAGAAAGAAAAATGGAAAGAAACAGTAATTTATAATAGCATGTGACAATGTAACCTACAATCAGTATTCTTTATTAAGGTAGCTAAGCATTGTAGTGGCTAGAATTGAAGATACTAAGCAACTGTGAATAAGTACAATAGAAAATAAGATCATAAATAATTTTGTTAATACCTTGTTTCTTTCCATATTAATTCTGAAAAGCATTCAAACTTCTTGATAAATTTACAGGGGAAAATATGTATTAAATATTGTAAAACAATTTAATGTACCGTAGAGTTAATGAAAATGAAGACTCATGTGTTTTTCATTAATATAGAACTTTCTTTATCCTGTGTTAAATCTTCCTAAAATGGATATAATTTTTTTTTAAATTACAACAGAGAGTTGCTCAAGTGCTTTGGAATCAGCTAAACAAAGAGACACGAGAACATCACAATACCTGCGTAGAACTGTTCTACCGTCTGCATTGTCTAGCTCCATCTGCTAATATCTGTGAAGATATTATCTGTCATGCATTACTGGATCATGATAAAGTAAGGTTTTGTGATTTGCAATCCTATCTAAATCAATTCATCACAGTTTTATTTGGCCTTCTTAAACAGTATGCCAGGGTCAAAGTTCAAAGTAGTTAAAATTCTCCATGACATATGAATAATTTTAATTTATGTTATGTAACCGGGTTTTTCAGAGTATAAGGCGCACCTTTTTCCCCCAAAAAAGAGGGTGAAAATTTGTAGCCTCGCCCACCCTTCGGCCTCTGCATGTCACGTTTTATACCTGTTCCAGGCTGCAGGGATTGCCACACACTACCACCCCAAAAAAGCAGCTTTTGGAGGCTGCAAAGGCAGCCCCTCATGAACAGAGCTTTCCTTCCAAACAGAGCTTTTGGAGGCTGCAAAGGCAGCCCCTCCCAAATGGACCTTTCCTCCCAAATGCTAGTCATGGATGCTGGTAGGCAAAGGCAGAATTTTTTTTTCTTATTTTCCTCCCCAAAAACTAAGTTGCGTCTTACACTCCAGAGTGTATTATATCCGAAAAATACAGTCATAGCGATTGGCCTAAGGAAGAGCTTATAGTGTTTCCAGGGAAAGAGCAAACGTCTGGAAAAGGTGAGCGGCAACAGGGTGGAGCAAACCAGAGAGGGATATTTGAATTGGTTCAGTTCGGCAAACCGATTCAAATTGTTCCCATCACCTTGGCTGAGGTGGGTCGAGATGGTCGAATTTCACCCCTGCCCTGTATTACATTGTTAATTGATAACAATCTGTCTCACATAACCTGCATCTGTAGCCTATCTTTCCCACCCTCTGTTTCCCACCTGATCAGGATTCGCAGTTTAAACCCTGTATCAGTTTAACCACTCCATGTATCTGATGAAGTGAATTGTAGTTCACAAAACACTAACATTAATGTTTTCTTCCTAAGCCTCATTTCCATGATCAGCAAAGATTGAAGAATTGCTAGCTTGGCTGCTGCCATTTTAAATTTGATATTTTCTAAAAATACATTAATTTCCCTTTTAAATTTTTATGGAATTGTAAATATTGATTTCTTTAGCTACATATAGGAAACAGCATATACAGTAAGTTATCAGTATAATAAATGTTACTAAGAATGACTTCCCATATCAGCAAATTATTTCAACGTTCCTTAATTATCATGAATGTTTGCAGGTTTGAATGATAGAAATATGTGTATTTAAATATAGTACATTTAACTAATTTTTCTTTTATTCTGGATTTCTTTCCTGCAAGTGTATGAGACTGGAAGCACTGTTCAGATTCTCCATCATGTGGCATTTGACAAGAGAAATTCAGGGCAATAGAACTACATCCCACAGCCGATCTTTTGATAGGTATAACTATTTTGAATTTGTATATTTTAAAAAACTTTAATGTAATCAGTATAATAGAAATAGACTACTGATATAAGCTCATGCAAAAGATGTTTATTTTCATTTCATTATTACAGTATTTGGTTTTTGTACACTGTATTATAGTCTTCTCAGTATATTATCATTGTTTCAATAGTTCTGCCTTCTATTAATTTTTTTCTGTAGATCCCTGTTTGTTGTCCTGGATAGTCTGAATTATTCAGATGGAGCAATTAGTGCTGCAGCACAGGGTTGGTTGATACGAGCACTCTCACTTAATGATGTTACAAGAATTCTTGAACCTGCTCTTCTGCTTTTATTACATCCCAAGACACAACGTGTCTCCCTTCACTGTATCAAGCAAAAAAACTCAGCAGGTAAGATTGTATTTAGGAAAATTGTTATTGGATCAGACCAAGATACCATCTAGCCTAGAATGTCTCTTTCCCAAGATGATCATTCAGGTACACCTGGGAAGAATACAAACAGTAGTACTCCTTTTGCTTCTCTCTCTGTCACTAACATATTTAATGGGATGTTTTCTTTGACCTAGAATTTTATTTAACAAGCACAGATAATATTATTTATAGATCTGTCCTCATGATAAGTAATTTAATTCTTTTTCAAGTGATTTTAGTTTATTGGCTATCGGCATTATTTGGTGTATAGAATGTTATAGTTTATTTTGTCCCCTAAATGTAGTGAAATTTCACCTTATTGGATTACCAAGCTGTATTGGAAAATAATAATTGAATCGCTTAAATCAAGTTATTATTTGTAATTTTTAAAAAGCATTGCCAGTGTCACCATTAATATTTTTTTCCTAAAGATAGCAAGAAAAACACTTTAATTTTTTTGAAATGAAAATGCTGCAAGTCCTTAACAAGCTCCACCCCATAAAATAATTCAAAAAGTTACAATTACACATTTAAGATTTGACAAAGTAACCGTCCGTGTGTGTACACAGCATATATGAAAAGCATTATGATAGTGGTAATTTTGTTTTCAGTCTCCGTCCTACTTAGCATGGTATTTTTCTTTTGCATTGTCGCTATATGAGTGTTTGTGTATGTGCATGTGTTTATAAAACATACTTATTTTAAACTCTTATGTTGTTTTTAGAAGACATGTCTCTATGGTATACAAAGAAGACCGTCTTTCAAGAATCAGTGAAGTCTCAAGATCTGTGTGAAAGCAGTTCTGAAGAAACTTTGCCACTGAGCCAATTCACAGTTGTGGATAGAGAAGCTATATGGGCTGAAGTTGAAAGAGACCCAGAGAAATCTCTATTTAAAAATGAACTCTCTGTAAATAAATCTTGTTTGTATGCTGAATCACTACTAGAAATGGGCAAAGATGAGAGTGAACACACTGAATCTGCTGATACCAGTACTGGGCCTTTGGACAGTGATAATACTTCATCATTTTCACCTTCTCTTGAACAGCAAGATCTGATCCGTGAGGAGAATAATAGTGCCTCAACAGATGGCAGAAACAGTATGAAACATACTGGTTCTTCTAATGTTTATCCTGCTGATAGTTCAAAATCAAGTGCTGTGATAAACTTAATACGTACCGATTCTGATAGAACCCGGGCATCAGAATCTCTCTCAAGTGATGATGAAATGGATGTGGAACTTCAAGCACTGATAACATCTAGATTACTAAAGCAACAGAAAGAAAAACAGGAGATGGTTGAAGCTCTCTTTAAACATGTTCTCTTATACATACAACCATATGATTCAAAAAGGGTTCTATATGCATTTTCTGTGCTCGAAGGAGTGCTTAAAACAAATCCTAAAGAATTTATTGAAGCTGTAGCAAGCACTAGCATGGATACAAGTTCCACAGCTCATTTGAATTTAATATACAATCTTTTAGCTCGCCACCAGGAATCACTTGTGGGACAGAGCTTCTATGGAAAACTTCAAATTCAGTCACCAACAATGTGTCCCCATTCATTATTAATAGAATTATTAATGTATCTGTGCTTAAGTTTCCTGCGTTCTTATTATCCCTGTTATTTGAAGGTGACTCACAAAGATGTGCTTGGCAATAGAGATGTCCAAGTGAAAAGTGTTGAAGTATTGATCAGAATGATGACTCAACTGACAACAATGGCCAAATCAACAGAGAACAAGAATATAGAATTTATACGCAACTTGCTTGGAAGATGCAAAATTCAAGAGTTTGTCCTTCTTTCTCTCTCTGCTTCTATGTATATTAGTCAGAAATGCTATGAATGTATGTTAGCTAATAAGACTAATGGTTTAAGTGAACACTATATCCCTGAGGAAAGTCTTATCAACTTTGGTCATGATCAGATTTGGAGTGAACAGCCTTTACAAATTGAATTACTTAAACTTCTGCAAGTGTTAATAGTGTTGGAGCACCATCTTGGGCAGACTCAAGAGGAACAGGAAAATCAGCCAGCCCTGTCCAAGGAATGGCAGAGGGCTCTTAGTTTTCAGGAAGCTATCAGTGCTGTGCAATATGTGCATCCACACCCTATAACTTCTCAGGGGTTGTTTGTGTCTGCAGTAGTTCGAGGCTTGCAGCCAGAATACGGCTATGGCATGCATCCATCTTGGGTCGGCTTGGTTACATACTCCTTGCCATACTTTGGAAAATCGTTAGGGTGGACAGTAGCCCCATTTATCGTACAGATATGCAAGAATCTGGATGAGCTTGTCAACCAATATGAGCATGAAATCCTGAAGATGTCAACTAAAATGTCAGCAAGGTAGGCAATACCTACTTGTAATCTTTATGTTTTGCTACTTTAGGCTTTTGCTTGGATGAAATACTCCACATTTTCAAAATAAAATATTAATGTCTACAGTGTGCCTGATTTTTTTCTGTGGAAAAGAATAATATAAGATGTAGGAATATGTTTGTATTACTCACTCAGAATATTATGCTTCTAACACATCGTCATCTAGAGTGACTAGTAACAATTAATGCTCATCTAGAGTTTTTGCTAATGATTAAACTTGAGGTATCAGGAATTTGGTATTGAGATCCTTTGACCTATAAAGCATATGCTTTACCATTGCATACCGTACCGTAGTTCCTTTCCTGAATTAGGAGGTTGCATCAAAAGGAGCATGTAGATGAGGAAAAAGTATCATTCATTTTTTCTTGGGTAGATTTCTTCTCTACAGAAGATTCTGCTTTTGCTCCCTACCCCTCAACTTTTTAGAGAAAACTTGCATGTTTGTTTTTATGGATAAAATATTCCTGGCTAAATAGCCATAACATATATTCTCTCTGAGAAAAGAGTGAATAAAAATGTATGGCTAATGGACAGTTACTTATTGAAACTTTCTTTCCTAAAGCATAAATTATAAAAGGGAGAACATTACACCAGATTATCCTTTAACTCTTTTGGAAGGACTTACAACCATTGGCCATTTTTGTCTTCTGGATCATCCAAACCAAACCAAAAAGGTATGTATATGCAACCAAATCATTCTTATGGGAAAGCAAGAATGGTGAAGAAAACCTAAGGAAGGTTTGTTTATTTGAATATTGATTCATTTGATTCATCTCAAAATGATCAGTGATCTCACTTCGTAAATGTTAAGGATGTGTATATTTGGTGTCTAAAATTTTGAGACATGTAATTAATTAATAAAAATATTTCTCATTTTTTTATATTACTGATTTTTTTTCTTCTAGACACGTTTTAATGCTGATCCAACAAGTCTAAAAAATGCTAGGAATGCCATTTTGGAAGAGCTTCCTCAAATCATTAACACCATGTCTCTCCTCTGGAATGTCATTAAAACGGAAGATTCTCAAAAAAGGACGTCTGACTTCCTAGGCGTAAAAGGCTGTTCATCAATTTATTTCAAAGCAACAAAAGTATGAAAGTTTCTATAAACTTTAATCTATAGGTGGGATTGGAGCATAATGGAATAATATTTTCTAATGTGGAATTTTTTACAGATAGTGTGGAAGAGATTAACAGCTTTTCTAAAAGTTTGCATTTTGAAACTTAGAACATTAGTGTAAAATAACCTTAAGTTGAACAATTATTTTTCAGTTTTATTTTTCTAATATTAATTGCATAAACATATAAGCAGATACTTCTTTTTTTTCAACAGCCATAAAGTTAAATCATAGCTTTGTTCAGCACAATTTCAACCAGTTCAGGATCGGAATCTCAGCACTATACAAAGAAGCATTTATCTATGAAGGAACAAAAATATAATTAGTGTATTCTTTTGTTTTCTTAAACAGATATTAAAGAATAAAATCCTAGACTTCTTGAATCCCCTCACTGGACAACTTGGTGTGCAACTAATAGCTGCAACAGCAGCAGTTTGGAGCAGTAAAACACCTCATAAATATCAAACAAAGGTAAAAAATGTAAAATACCAGTGGATCATTCCATTGCCATGATTAAGCTAGACCTATTACATCCATGCATACAAATACATATTTCTTTTAGAGGTAAGCAGTGTTATACCATCCACATAAAGGTTTATCAAATGGCAACCGAAGAAACTGAATGCATGCAAAGTTAAGGTAGTTTATACTGTGTTTCCCCAAAAATAAGACCTCCCCCAAAAGTATTTAAACGTATGCGCAGCCATTTCCTCTGGTTAAGGTTAGGGAGACAGAGCTGGAAATCAGGTAAGACAGCAATAGGAGTCCCATCTTGTTCCACACATCCCAAAATAATAAACCTACCAGAAAATAAGGCCAAGCACTTATTTCGGGGTTCAAAAAAATATAAGACAGGATTTTATATTCAGGGAAACATGGTATTTCTTTCTATCTTTACAGAGTATCCTTGTTTCTACCATATATACACAGTGCCTTGTAAAATGCCTTTGTTTCTTTGAATAGCTCACTTCTTTTTCAGAATCTGATCTACTTTATGTCAGACAACTCTTTTGGTCTTTCCATTCTTTGTAACATATTCACCCTTCCTTCCTTCCTTCTTTCCTTCCTTCCTTCCTTCCTATATTTATTTTGCAATTTGATACTCCTTCAGTGTTGATATAGAACTAGTCCTTGGTTAACGACTGATTAACAATTTTTCAAACTTCAAAAAAGTAGTTTTACAAAGAGTTCTCAAACGTATGGCTGTTGCAGCATCCCTGTGTTCACACAGATGCCATTTTTGAGTTTCTCAGCTGGCTTCCACCAAGCAAAGTCAATGGAGAAGCTGGCAGTAAGCTGTAAATCACAATCAGATGATGTCATACTTAACAACCTGCAGTGATTTACTTAACAACCGCAACAGACCTGATGTCATACGTCTGGCCCAATTATGTGATGTTTCATTTAATGACCACATGACTTAGCAATAAGAATTGCAAATCCCAATTGCAGTCATTAAGTGAGGACTACCTTTATGAAGAAACCACCATCAGCCATTCATTCTTAATTCTATCTTTCTTGTTTTATCTGCATACTTCTTAAATGCTTCATTTGTGCTTCATTCAAGTAATTTATATGTTTCTCCAGATATATACAGTTCTGTTTCCCACATAATCAAGTGGGCAGAAAAACTTTATACTTTTATATACAGACATTGTTATGATAACATTTGTTCTTCCCTACTACCTATTATCTTTCAAGCAGCACTTAAATGTCTTAAAATGTATTCATACATTTTTCCATCTTTAGTAAATTCTACTAAAATATAAGTCTTCATTCACTTGCTATAGTTTGCCATTTAAATATATTTTAACAATTGCTCCATCAAGTTTACCTGTCAAATACCACTTTATTTTGCATTAAAAGTTTTAATGTCAGATCTACCCTCTTCTTACATTATGCAATTTTACATTCACTGCAACATTCTTTTGAGTTCTGAGGCAACAACACAGCATTAGCTGCATAGAAAAGTACACATATACCTATTCACATCTTCAGCTATCATACTCTAATATCACCACAAGTATATATTTTATATTTAAAGTCATTAAACAACCAAGGGGATATTTTTATCCCTGCTTACTTCTGAGCCATTTATTAAGTGTTATATCTGTTTTTACACATGCTTTACTTTCATCCTATACCACTTATCCCAAAGGTGCTTTTTCAGGAGGTAACTGAACTTGGTTTTTCTTTGAAGACATTTCACTTCTCATTCAAGAAGCTTCTTCAGCTCTGACAGGATAGTGGGGAATGGAACTATCCTGTCAGAGCTGTAGAACAAGCTTCATCTGATTTGTTACTTTTAGGAAATCACAGGTTATATGAAATTGAAATATAAAAATGTTCCTTCCAGGCCACTATTCTCTGACAAACTAATATTAATGCCTTTAAGATGACATTCCTGGGGATTGAGATGGGGTATGGAGAGGACTTCATGTACAAAAACACAAGAACTGTATGCATGGGACTTCTGGGAAGGTCTAATGCTGCTTGTGTGTTGAATGTTTTTTCATTCCTCTAATAAATTCTAAAAATATATATGAGTAATACTTTCTTTGATTTTTCTTTCTTTCAGATGCCTCCTAAAGCTAATACATCACAGCTAATATTGGTTGAGCTTGTTTGTGCTCTCAGCACTCTGAAGACTGATATTATACTGCAGCTAATAAAAGAAGTTGTAAAAAAACCTTCTCAAATTAAAGGCGAAGAGGTAGAAGTATATTTAATGGAACAGTGTAACTAATCTAAATTGATGAAATAATATTTACTTGGGGTTTTTTTTATGCAGGCAGAGGAAAAAAAAATCATTCAAAGCTACATTTCTTAAGTTTTAAGTGTTAACTGTTGGTGTTTATACAGACAGTTTATACAGATAGTTCTCGACTTATCTTCTCGACAAGTCAAACATTTTTATTGCTAAGCCAGGCAATAATTAAATGATTTTGCCCCATATTATAACCACTTTTGGCACAATTGTTAAGGAAATCACTGCAGTTGTTCACTGAATCATGTGGTTAAACGAATCTGGATTCCTTTATTGATTGGAAGCCACCTGGGAAGATTACATGACCCTGGGTGATCACATGACCATGGGGCAGTGCAGCTGTCATACATACCAGTTGCCATGTGCCCGAATTTTGATCATGTGACCATGGAAATGCTGCAACGGTCATAACTGAAAAATAGTCATAAGTCCCTTTTTTCGATGTCATTGTAACTTGAACAGTCACTATACAAATGGTCATAGTATAATGCTCTATATTTTCTTTCCCAGAAATCTGTCCTAGTGGATATACCAGTGCTCCAATTCTGCAATGCTTTCATTCAAAGGTAAATAGGCTTCCTTGAACATATTCCAACTATTAACACATTTGGGTTTTTTGTATACATAAAAGTACGTCTATTCCCTCCTATAGAATTTTTATTCCTGATACTGCAAGCACACAAAAATATTTCAGTTAAAATAGTTGCAAGCATATTAAGATACAGTATAATCTCCATTAAATTTCTTATTATGAACTTGCATTGCAGCATCTTAGACTATTATTCTAAAAAAGATAAATTTTAAAAATTATCAGTCCTAGTCATCATTTACATAAGAATTGTATTATAAAGAAATACTGACAAAACTTGTGTACTTTAATGCTTTGGAGATACACATACATGCATACATACATATGCATTATTTGTAGATCATAACAATAACAGTTAAACATAGGGGTTTTTTAATAGCCTTTTTTGTAAATCTGTATATTCTCTTCAATATTTTCTAACTGAAATATAATCCTTCCACTTTCAGGCTTCCAGTTTCAGCCCTGCAGGAGAATTTCCAGTCGTTATTAGGAGTATTTAAGGAATCTGTGCAATTGAATTTAGCACCACCTGGTCATTTTTTGCTTCTCAGGTATGACCATAGCAGTCACTTTGGTACATAGGCTAATAATCATAATTGATCATTTTGCTGAGTTTCATTTATTTGTCTGCAGTACTCTGAATGACTTTGTGACGAGAACTCCAAACCAGGAGAATAAAAAGAATCAAAAAGACTTGCAGGTACTCCGCAGCTAATTTCTAACCATGCAGCAAATTTGGCAAGCAACTTTAAAGATCAGTAATTAATCTCTTCTGCTATAGATGAGATTAAACTACAATGCTAAAACAGTTGCCTTTAAAAAATCTTCATTGAATTGTTCCCACATTCAGAATGTCATTGAAAAATTGTCTGTTTTTCCAAGTTTTCAAGCAAAATTGTGGTTTGTTTTATTGTAATTCAGAGTCTTCTGAATGTTTATTATTTTTTCTTTTCATTGGTCTTACTTTTTTAACATAAGCTGTCCAGAATCATTTAGAGTTGGACAACATCTAAATTGTATGAATAACTGGAATTTTCAGAATTTAGTAAATCTATCGGTATACACTGATTTGTTTCCAAAGCCCTGGCAAGCTGTCTATGGGTTCTACCATGCATACTTCTGAGACATCTGCCTCAAGCAGTCAATATTGAAGTTCACAAAAGAACAGCAATCTTATATGCAAGGGAAGGAAAAGTTGTTGGTTTTTTTTCCACCATTGCGTATTATCTATTATTTGTATGGTTTGCTTTTCTTTCACAGTCTGTTTGCTTTTCAGGATGTAACTCAGAAAATATTAGAAGCCGTGGGAAACATTGCAGCTTCTTCTCTAGAACAAACTAGCTGGCTCAGCAGGAATCTGGAAGTGAAAGCTCAGTCTCAGATCTCTTTAGAAGAAACCAATGTGGAAAATAATCTGCATGGTAAGTAAACCAGAAATTGCATTAGGTAACAATCAAAGTATGGAACACAAGTTTTAAACATATATAGCTCTTAAGCTAAATGTTTGATTAAATGTATCTTTTGATAGTAGCATACACCAGAGTACTGCCTGCAATATACTTTTTAAATCATAAAATGGAGAAAAGCAAAAAATTAGTTTAAAGGTTATTTATTTTAAATGTATTTAACATTTAAAATCCCAGAACCATCTGCCATTAGTGTGTCAGAGAATTGAAGCAGACACAAAACTATCTGAAATTGAGCAAACTAGTATTTAAAAGTCTTAAAAGTTTTTCACATAATTCAAACATCCCTGATAACTTTCCAGGGCCCAGTTTTCTCAGTGTCTATTCGTTTACTCTGAATCTTTTTGCCCATGTTATGAAATACAGGTTTAAGTATCTCTAATGAGTATCTCTCATGAGATTCCTGAATTGCCACTAGTCATGCCTTAAAATATCATTTTGAATCAAGATTTAAAAGTCTCCAAGGTAGCTTGCAGGCCATTCAAAATTATAACAGTCCATACAGATAACTGTCAACCTTCACTTGAACATAACTAATAAAGTAAATTACAGTCTTAATTTCAGTATCATTTTTTTCTTAGTTATTAGGATCAGTGTTATGATTCAGATTCAGAAGCTGAAAAACTTGTCTCATCTGAGTCTCAGCCAGCCTCTTAAAAATGAGCCGAAGCGAATACACCTGAGAGGCAATTGTGTTCGCTAAGTCATCTGATGCAGCCCTCCTAGCTAGACAGGTTTTGAGCTTAGCAACATGTTGCAAATTAAGAAGTCAAAGACAAAGAAAGTCAGGATTGATTTACATTTTTGAATGTAATATATTTAGACTAGATGCATTAGACAACAAAAGGATTTTCATTTTGTGTAACATTTATTTCATTTCCTGCGGAAATTATCAACATGTATGGAAGATTACACTTTACAAATGTACCTGTTTCAACATTGTAACTATTATAATTTTTAAAGAAATATTCTAAAACAAAAATTTAAAGGGACACCCAATGCTGTTGCATCCACAGATCATTCCACAGTATCATCTGTTGTGTCTGCCTCTGCTCCGTCAATATACAGTGTTCAAGCTCTAACTCTCCTTGCAGAGGTGAGTCTCAGGTTTTTGTTATTGTAATTGTTAGCAGAGCAGTTAGCACTTCTATAACTGTTGCTTTTCATATATGTGTTTGTGTGAACCCAGATGCAGGTTTTGCACTCCTCTTACTCCCTAGTGATAAGCATAAAGTGCTTGACTTTTCTGAACCTTGCAGTACAAATGCATGATACAGCAAAATCAAGGTGCTATACTATGCCTAAGTATAGCACACAATAGAAGTTGATGGTATTCTGAATTTTCTGTACTTTTTTTATTACCCAAAAACATTTCCTGTTTGTTTTGGTAGGTTCTTGCTTCTCTCCTGGATATGGTTTATCAAAGTGATGAAAAAGAGAAAGCAGTCCCATTAATCTCACGCTTGCTATACTATGTGTTTCCTTACTTACGCAATCACAGGTAAATCCATTTGTTCTTGGAATGAATGAATATCGTCATCTTCAGGCTGGTGCTTTCGGCTTGGTGCTTGTGCGAGCAAAGCGGGATCGGAGCTGCCATCTCTCTATAAATACTGGGGAGGTGTGGGGTGTTGGCTTTGTTGCTGTGAGCGGGTTGGTTGGTTGTGTTCTTACATCTTGATTGAAAACATTTTGAGTTAATGTTTGCTTTCGTGACATCCTGTGTGGGTGTAGTCCTAGCTGTGTGCTCGTTAGTCGCTAGAAAACCAAGGAGTCTATGAAATACCATGCACACCATCCCTGTCCTGCTGTCCCCATTGATATGTACTCATTTTATGTGTTCATGGCCATGTTATACTCATTTATATCCATTTATTTGTGCCAATCTCATGCGATCATGTCTATACGAATATCTGTTACCTTGTACATGTTGACGCAATAAATAAATACAAATACAAAAAATATAAGTTGTTATTTTCCAAGGGATTTCTTTTTTAAAAATCACAACCTCTACAGTCAAAAAATTAATAGGAAAACAGTTTTAGGATATAATCTCAAGAATACACCTTGAAATCATTCTGATAAATAAATCAGTGTGTGTGAAGTAAGAAGCAGCCCCCTAATTTATTTGTCTACCTCTCCAAAGCTATCTGAAATTATTTGTGCCAGGCCAAGGCATCAGGTGCCATCTTTCCCTGCCAAGATCAAGAGACAAGCAAATCGTCTTCCAAAGTCATTTCAGTTTTTCACATCCTGATGATAAGGAAGCCACTATTACATAGCTCGCTTTTTTTTTTCTTCCCTTGGCACATTTACATAATGTAGCATAAACTTGCTAATTACATTAGGAGCCCATTAAAATTACAATACTTGAACATGCAAACAATGTAATTTTATCATTCAGCAGAAAGGAGATAGGAAAACATCAGGGCAACATTGTCGGGGCTAATGCTGAGACCTTTGCTGCATTGCAAATTCTGTATTATTGTTTTTAACAAGAGTCTTATTTTATTAATGACTTTTGCATGCAAGGTCTATGACCTGAGAAAGGTAACAACTGAATATTTAAAAGTAAAAAAGTTCAGTTCCTCCAGAAGACCTAAGTACTTAAAAACTATTCGCTTTTAATGACCAAATCTCCCTCCATCTGAGGTGATTGAGAAACCCTGAAGGGTCATCACAAAGCTATTCCAGGCTAAACCTGGAGTGTAAACAAGCTCCACACTCCACTACTAAATATAAAATAGAATAGAATAGAATAGAATAGAATAGAATAGAATAGAATAGAATAGAATAGAATAGAATAGAATAGA
>JANHFT010003405.1:96451-113560 GCA_032467955.1 Pseudoxenodon macrops
ATTCTGAAAAAAGGTCAGTACATTTATTTTTTATGAAACTTTTATACCACTTCAATCATTTACTGGTTCTACACTATATCAATATACCTCACACATATTTTAGTACAATTTATAATTATAGTAGTCCTTGCGGTACAAACCTATTGGAGCCTGTCCATTAGGTTTGCAAGTCAAAATATTTATCAGGCTCAATTTTACACATTTTTAAAATCAAATTCATTAATTTAATCAAATGGATCGTTAAATGAACTATTTCCTCCATTCATTCATTAATTGATCGCTGTGATTGTTAACTGAACTGAGAGGCTTTCCCTGCTAACTACCCATCAGCTGATTCCAGTGCAGCCTTAGGCTGAGGAACTAAATTCCCTCCAAGGAGGCTCACAGAGCTCTGATTGCAGTTGCTTTTTTAAAAAAAACAATTTGCTGCTAATCAGCTCAAGCTTCTTCAGACAGCTGCCCAGATGGTGTGGTAATTTACAGAACTCTCAGATTGCAGTTGCTTTAAAAAAAGAAACACCACTTGTCACTAATTAGCTTAAGCATCTCCAGCTAGGCACTGAGGGAGATGGGGGAGGGATTTACAGAACTTTCAGCTTGCAACAGTAACAGATGGAAGGGACCTTGAGGTTTTCTAGTGTAACCCATTGCTGTCACAAGAGAGTATTTCTAATAAATGCCTATTCAGTCTCTACTTAAAAGCTTCCAGTGATGGTCCACCCACAACGTCTGGAGGCAATTTAAATTTAAAACCTACAAACTACAGTAATATACACTAATCTTCAAAATAAAATCAAGGAAACACAACATTATAGAATGCTTTTAGATGCTGGCTAGCATTTCTACAAGCAGTTTCAAGGCAGATGCAAACAAACTTTATCTTTGCAAAGTACCGTACTAACAAACAAACAGTACAGTACAGTACAGTACTATAGAATAACAAAAAAGAATATTTTAAAATACTTAGAAACAATTCTAGCACTAGATCTCAAGCCCACACAGCACCAAACAAACAAACTCGCTGCTGCAAAATCACCCGATCTTGTTTGGCCATGTGACTAGGGTAAAAAAAAACCAACCCTGCCAGCTTCAGGAAATTGCATGTCATAACCCTGAACAGCATAGACAAGTCACAGACTTAGTAATGGCCACCGCTGCAGCAGTGACTGAATCCAAGTCACATGGCCACAGAGACCTCTTTGACTGCACTTTTGAATTTCTAACATAAGTACCCTTTCTGAATAAATTTGTTCTTGTGAAAATTCGCTAAATGAACTTTCTTACCTGGGGAATTACCTAGTAAGCCACTCTGTACATATTGGGTGAGTGAGTTGTCCTGGGATAGATAGTCCTAATGATATCCAGCTGACCAATTGGATTTATAGATAACAATAAGCAACTTGAACTACTAAATAAATTAGCAACCAATACAGCTCTATATCAGCACTGAAACATGACAATGCAGGTACAAGTAGTACACAAGCAGTTATATTTTCCATTAACTTTAAAGTTCTGGGTGTTGTCAAGGCCATCTCATATAAACTATAAATTTACTTTATATGAAGTAAATTACACCAATCAACAGTCATTTGACAAATATGAGTGACTCTGCTCAGGCGATATTATCCCAAGTTGCCACACCTTTCATCTGCTCATCCACAGATCTGTTCATTTGGGGGAGCAAAATCCTATAAAGAGGCAAAGTTGCTACAGTTCTAGGGCTAGCAGGCTTCTGAATAAGTAGTCAATGTATTTTCCTTGACCTGAGTCTAGAAACCATGCCTCTTCAATGCGCAAATCAACATACCTTTCCAGGCAACTGGCACCTCTCCCACCCACAAAGAGGCATTAACTACAAATATCCAGCTGCTTATCCTTTCTGTAAGCGTGCAGGCCCACCAGTTGCAAGAACCTTTTAATTTATTATCTCTCTTTAAATGGACTTTCTATTTAGAAAGCAATACAAACAAATACAGTGTTACTTTTAACAGTGTTGGTATAATATGCATCTCTTGCTGTTTCTGTAGGCTTAAACGAAAACATTCTAATTCTGATGTACCACTACAAATTAAGATCACGCGGGTGACTAGCCAAGCTTTTGAGAGAAAAAAAGACGAGGATGACAATGATGTCATCATTTTGGAGGAAAACAGTACTCCAAAGCCTGCAACAGAAGAATGTGACATCAAAATAGTAAAAGTTGAAGGTGGTGCCAATTTGGATTATATTGGTGATGATGGAGAAGATTCCAAAAGCAAAGATGCTTGTTCAGAAATAGAATGTACAAAAGGAACTGCAACCACACAAACAGAAATAGAGTGGCTTGCAGTAAAGAAAGAAGAAGAAGAGGTCAGTGCTGAAAAGAATCAGCTATCCAGATCGGAGCCCGAATTGACTATATCTGAACCTGCTGGCATTTCCAAGTCTGCTTTGGGGGATAAGGACAGAAAAATAAATGAATTAAATATTCAGTTGCATTTAGCAAAAAAAGAAAAAGAAAAATATGAAGAACAATATAAAGTGTTGTTCAAAGAAGTAAAGACATTACAGCAAAAAATTATGGAAATGAATGATAAACACATGAAAAAGGAAATGTGCCATCAGTCAACAGAAACAAATAGCATTCTATCAGATGACGAACTAGAAAACATTAAAGGAAAAAGTCCGGAGGATATTTTGATTCTCTATGAGCAGACACTGAATGAGATTAAATGGTTGAAAAAACAAAATACTGTACTACAGAACTTAAAATCTGAATGCACTAAGTGTAGAAACAGTGAAAGTAAAACTGAAGTTGATGAGATGGCTGTCCAACTGGATGATGTTTTCAGACAGCTGGACAAGTGCAGTATTGAAAGAGATCAGTATAAAAATGAGGTAAGTTTTACAAATGCATATGTAATAAAGCAAAGTTGATTGTAGTTAATTTTTTCTCAGTTTTTGCAATTATTGTAATACTGCATTTTAATTTTGTTCCATCAAATATTTCTGTAGTAGGATTGATGCATTGTCGTTTAATTTACTCTCAAGCAGCATTTGTCTAGATTTGTCCTGCGTCTTGTGTATAACACATATATTTTTCTGAAAATTCCATTATTAGTAGTAAATACATAATTATTTAGTACGACTTCAGTCTAAATAAAAGAGCATTATTTCTACTTCAGTGGGATCTGTCAAATTACCATATCAGATAGAAACAAAAAACTACAGTTTCCCTGAAAATATGACCTGCCCTGAAAATAAGCCCTAGCCCAATTTTCATGTCTGTGTCTAAAATAGGCCCTAGCCCAAAAATAAGGCCTAGTTAAGCCCCGCCCACCATCTGGCTGTACAAGGTGGGGTGAAGCACAGCCGTAAAAATCAAGCTAAGGTTGGGGTGTGGCAGGAAGTGAGGCGGGGGTGTGGAGCTGCCCCATGTACCCTGCACCGGCTTACCTGAAGGTCCCACAGCCTGGCCAAAAGCAGCCATGGTCTCTACAGCGGCCTGTAGCTGATCCAAGGTGTGCAGGCCTATGCCTTTTGGGTGCCTGCCTCCCTCAACCTCCTGCTGCAGTCGCCCTTCAGGGTGCCTGGCCTGGCCAGACCTTGTGATTAAAAAGTAAGACCTGATCAAAAATAAGCCCAGGTGCTTATTTTGGGGTCCAAAAGAAAATAAGATTGGGTCTTGTTTTTGGGGAACACGGTAGATAAGAAAAAAGCAGGCCCCATTTTGATATAAATGTGGTATTGGTCATTTAATGTAACAATCTAATACAAGACATCAGCTTTGCAGTTCTTCTAAATAGAATTGAGCAGTCAACAATACATAAAAATGAAGGCCCTCATTCATTCTTGATTCCTAGTGACTTCATGGACAATATCTGTGTTTTCTTATTAACAATACGTGTGTTCTTTCAGCTTCCTTGTTTAGCCTGAAAACCCTAGTATTTCATCTAAGTACTATTAAACTGGTCCAGTTCTGCTTAGTTTTTTTGCATTAGATAAGATTGACTAGCTCCTAACACCTAGATTACTTTAAATGCTCACAGCCCAAAAGCTAGGCTTCACATTGAGGATCCAGCGATCTGTTTTCCAAAGTCCAAAGCAACAGAGGCATTAAGTGTTGAATTCATATGTAAAATTGAATTCATATTATTCCAGTTCATATAGTCTAAAGTTAAAAAGTTTTCCGAAGATAGCAATTTGCATTTACAATAATATAACACCCCAAGAGGCACAATAGTGAGCATATCAATTATATCTTCAATTGGATTTATTCCAAGAGTACATATATTTGTATCTATTTAAAACATTGGAATTTGTTAAAAACAGTTTAGTAATATTAATGGACTAAATCTTACAGTTGCTTATATTTTGAATATTAAATTAAATCATTAATGCTATAGACTGATATGGGTAGATTAATATTTTGGCCAAAATTCAAACCGCTCTTTGTGGCTTCCCTCTTTTAAAAAAACCCAGTAAATTTGATTCCATATTTCAGTCTGCATTTGTTCAACTTCTGAATATTGGAAGACAAGCAACCAACAAAAAAAAAAATTGTGTCTGTACCTATCTTTAACCTTCGAAAGGTCATCTGAATTGTATTTAAACATGAACAAAAGTTCAATATGCAGTACTTTATTGGATGATACTATCTCAGTATATAGTATTATAGTCCAGTACTTTTGACATATTTATGAGTACAACTCCATTCAGCCTTAGTCAGGCTATGAAAGACAGAATTGTTGAGAATACTTATTTTTTTTAAATCTGGAGAGCATCTGGTTTCGATTCTTTGTTTATATAAATAGAACTTACTTGGTCTTCTTTAATGTAAATAATCAGAAGACTGTACCATAAAAATGTATTAAACATTCATTTATTGTAGGGCTTTTGTTTTGTTTTGTTTTTGCATGGCATCCCACTAATAATATATCCCATTCTGTTCCTGAATGTTTTGTGCATGGTGTTTAAAATTTTAGCCCGTAGTCTAGCAACAATACTAACAACAACAATATATTAAACTTGTTTCCCCAGTTTATATGTATTTAACTGTGCAAAGTCTTCAAAAAAGGTACCTCATAATGCATATAAGTACATACTCTTTCTGAATTGTTAAAATAGCTGCATTGTTTGCAAATCTTGCATGCAAACTTTCAGAAGCTGCTACCATGAAAAAACTTAGAACTCATCTATGCAGTCTTAATCATTACAAACCTTTTGAAGATTTTGCACAATCAGAAATATACATAGTTTAAATACACAGTTGTAAATATTTTGAATGGAAAGTTTTGACCTATTTCTTTCAGATTGAACTCCTTGAAATGGAAAAAAACCAATTGCATTTTCAGAGTGAAGAGCTAAAAGCAGAAATTGGACAGTTAAAAGCTTCTGTTCCACAAATGGTTGCACGAACAAATGATTCTGTAGCCAGTAATCTTGAAGAACCTGTAAATTATTCTGATGGGGAAAGGTAGATATTTTTTATATCCATGGAAAAGCATATTAAAATCTTCATTAATACCTGAAACGTCTATCTACTCCAGTGGTTCCAAATTCTATCTATACTTGTGGTCAGCAGACGCCTGGGGGACCAAGATGTCATCAAGAGGCCAATGAAGGCTTGAATAAATGTTACGGTTTAAATCTTAACATTTAAAGGTGAAGAAAAGGTTGAGAACCACTGACTCCACTATGATTTTCACCTAAACTTTAACCTCCTTAATCTTTGCTGTATCTATCCACGTGTCTGCTAGGAATAGGCAATAAATATATTGTGAGTTATAGCTTTTCAAATTCAGAATATCCAGCAGTGGTTCTTATTTGAAACATCTGTTTTCACCAGTTTTAAATATTTTGAATTGAAAATAGCATAAACTAAAAATGTTTTGCAGTGTACTATGGTCAGTCAAAAGAAACACTAATAATTTGCATTCTGAGTTATGCTCTTAAGCATAGAAGTGGTTTAAGCAGAGCACTTCTCACAATTTTTGCCCTCTTGTGTTTGAAAGTGTTAAACAAAACTCCTGGTACACTTTGTCAAAATTTCTGGAATAGCTGAAACTTTGTTTTGAAGAGCAGAGCAATTCTTACTCATTTTAGTTAAGAACTAAATTTATTCAAAGCTCTTCTCTGTTCAGTAACCACATTGCCAAGATGCACTTTAATGAGGGGTACTTTAATATATATTTTAGAATACCTTAAAAGAATAAAGGAAAAAATAAAATGCTCAGAAAATATATTAAGTGTGGGAAGTTGTTTTTACAATTGTATGTAAAACATTTTAACTAATGTACTCAATGTTGTCTTTCTGTAGCCTGAAGTTGCGATCGCTGCGAGTTAATGTGGGACTGCTACTGGCAACAATAATGCCCGACCTTGACCTGAAACAAGTGAACTACGATGTTGATGTAGTTGATGAAATTCTAGGACAAGTTGTAGAACATATGAATGAAATCAGCAGTGCTTAATGATTTTTCCACTGCCACATCATGCTTTACTCAAATTTGTACACTATTGTGAAACTTCAAATCTGCAAAAAACAAACAAACAATCATTTAAGGGTTAAATATATTCTTGAAATGTTGCAGCTGGATTTTCAAAGTGTTAATAGTGCCACAAAAAGAGTGAATGTCTCCAATGAAGACATTGTGCAGGAATGGAAGGAACTTTTTCTTTACTCTTGTGGTTATGACAATAGTTGTGGCAGATAGCAGCTCTTGAAAACAAGATCTGTGAAGGAACTATAGACACTTTGCATTCTGGGGTTTGTGGTGATATAGAAGGACACTTGTCATTGCCAAACTGGAAGGAAAACTTGGATTAGTATTTTATTTAGCATAGCTGGTGAAAATCAAAATGTGCATGTGTGATACTATTAACCGAAAGACAGTCTTAACACCATGTCTAATTTTATCCTAATTTCAAGTGCTTCAAATGCCACTACAGGTGCATTGTATTACCCCTTTTGAATTTTCAGCATTTCTTATAGATATATTTCATTTTTATAACACATTCAGAAATTAATCACAGATGCTATAAATGGTGTTATATACCTTTTTAAACTTTCTTTAAAAAAACACTGGCAATTTTGTCAAGTAGCATTTTCCCCAAATTATTAGTATTTTATAGTGGCCTATGAGTATTTCTGAGTTTTGATACCTGATGATGTATTATAAATACTGATTAAGAGTATTGCATAATGATTATTATACTATCAGATTATGTTTTGTTGAATAAATATGAGTGTTTCATCAGTAAGTTTGAAGGATTTATTTTTTTCTACATTCTTTTTCTTAACCTTATGGTTATATGTTGTTTATTATTCACATTATTGTTTGATAATTGAATGTACTGTAAAGTCTGAGTAAAATAAATCTTGTCTGTATGGAAAACATTATTTAAATTTATACTGTACATTTACATTTTGAAGAAAAGTAAATCAATGGTAATGACTATTTACATGAAATAAATGAGAAATGTATATATTTTGTAATAAATGGTGAAAAACATTCTCATGTTCTGCGTTACAGGAACAAAATGTAAATAGACATACAATTTTTTCTAATAATAAATCACACACACATATTGACTTCACTGGTTGTTGTTTTTTTATCCAATCCAATAAAAGTTTTGGGAGGAAAACAGTTGTAAAAGTATTTAGGATTCTGTCAATAGGAAAAACTTCCCAAAAAGAGAACAGGTTCAAATTTTGTGTTGGGTCAGCTTACAGAAAGAGGATTGAGTTCATAAATGAATTGGAGAGCAGTGCAAGAAAATAAAACATGGAGAATTTCTCCAACCATTCCAAAACTCTGCCAACTGCTCCATTCTCAAGCTTCCCTCTGCTTTGCCAGGGTACATGAGCAGCACCAAACTTCTAAGAATTCTGGAAAAGTGCACAAGTAGCCCTTGTTTAGTGACTGCCATTTGTTCCAATGAAATATCAGTATAGTTGCTAAGCAAATCACATAATAGTCTGGGAAGATCACTGGATGCTGCCATCTAATTCAGATAAAAAGTTATGTGCGTAACCTTGTATTCCCTCCCCCTCTTTTTGCCCACTCCTAGGATAGAGAGATTGCCTAAATAAGCTTGTCAGCTGATATTTTCCCAGCACAGTTTTTCCCTAAAAAATGCAAAAGGCAAGAAAAAGATCTTTCTTGGGGCGGATATGCTGCAAGTCATATACTAACCACGCATTCCGTTTTAAAGGAGTTAAGTATCAATTTATAGTGAAGCGCACAATCCCTGTAAACTCTGCAATAGATTAACAACGCGACCTTTTCAGTCAGAGGAAGCGGAATAAAAATTGAGAGGGAAGCTGATGGACAGAAGAAACGGGGCGCTTTTCGGACGCTAGGTGGCGTTCCTTCGACCCCTTAACCAGGAAAGCATCCGAGCGACCTGCTCCTTCGGGACGCCCAATGACTCCAACGCGCAGACGCGAGCGCGGGAACCTGAATTAGTTTTGAGGAACAACTGGACCTCTGTGCTGATTCTTTTTGCAGGTATGACCGGGACGTGGGGGTAAGAAACGGGCAGACCCGAAAGGCAAAACTCTGGGTCAGGAGCACGAAAGAACGGATCTCTCCTTTGTGCAGAGAAGGGGCGGGAAAGCTGCTTGGGCACAGGAGGAGGGAAACTTATACGGAAACTGTCACAAAGGGATGCGTCCCTGGTTTGTGCTGGGTCGGTAGGCTTGGGGAAAATGTTCCTTTTTTTCTGGACAAAAGTGGGTGCGCTGTGCTTCTGGCCGAAGGTTATAAGATGTGGGAAACCGAAGGTTTATTTTAAGTAAGAGTCCCTTCCCAGTATATAGCGCAAGAAAGTTCTCCAAACTCAGGTGGTCGCTGCTCTTCCTTGTGTCTTATAAAAAAAGCAAGGCAATAAGTCGACACACAAGTAGTACTTGGCTCCAGGATTAAAGGAAGGGTTTAAAGAGAGAAAGGAATGAGTTGAGCGAAGGGCTTGCTAATTTAGCCAAGAAGATAGCATGCTCGACAAAACCTGGATCCAGTTCTTGACTCTATAAACAAGTGAGAGAGCATTTTTATTTGTGGATTCTTTTCCCCTGCTCCCAATTCTAAAATTCCATGAATGAGGAGATTAATTAACCTCAGTCATGAACAGGGGTGGGAAGATGGGTGGGAGGGTGTCTATTCAAGCTGCTGTGTCTCATCTTGCAGTGTGTGTATTGTATCCATAAAACTCTTGTGTGCCTTAGGGACATTCAGATAATGTACTGTAAGTTAAATACTTTGAACATTTCTGAAAGAATAGCATTTAAAGTGTTTTTTTGCAAACCCAAATTTGCTCTAGAGTCTTCCTCTTGCCTTTCCTAATAAAAGGTAAAGGATTTACACAATTTGAAGAGAAACCAGAGTTCCGTTCTTATTGTTTTTAATAATGTATTCATTTATTTGCTTTTATTATGTACAATTTCACTTTAATCTTATGGCCTCATTGTCATTGTCCTCCTTTTGAAGAATCTTAATTCTTAGCAAAAGAAACATAATGGAATGCTCTTACTGAGGAAAGACAAATATGTGGGAAATGAGAGCGTTCTTCTTACTTATCATAACATCTCAGGGATTGTAACACTATCATTACATAAGTAGCATAAGGCACAATTCTTTGATATATTTTCCATTGTTTAGGCTAGTATTTTTGAGAACGATAGGTCTGTTTTGTGTTTAGGTTTAAAACCATCATAAATATGCAGGACCAGTACAATGATAGCCATGCATTGGGCAATACTAGTTTTCATCAAAATAAACTTACCTTCAAAACTTTTCATCTGCTTTTTACAGAATGAAAGTAATTACTTGTGAAATTGCATGGCACAACAAAGAGCCAGTGTACAGCTTAGATTTCCAGCATGGAACTGATGGTAAAATCAATAGACTGGCCTCAGCTGGAGTAGACACAACTGTTCGTGTGAGTTAAATATTGATGATATTGCTATATTTTTACATGTTCTCTTGCAATTTGACAACTATAATTTATGGAACTGGACAATTTTATGCATATTTCCTTAAGGATTTAGAGGTTCAGCCTTTCAATGGTCACAGAACAGTAAATATTTTATTTCTGTACTTATATTCAAATTGATCATGACAATGTAAAATGTTTTATCATAACATTTCATATATAACATACCACTTTTCAACTATGTTATCATTGGAATTTTTTTTGGGATTTTCAATATTTTAATTATTCTTATATTTTTTTCTTTGGATGTTCTGTTTTTATAACCAGATATGGAAAGTAGAAAAAGGACCAGATGGGAAAGCAATTGTGGAATTCTTGTCCAATTTAGCTCGCCATACCAAAGCTGTGAATGTTGTACGTTTTGCTCCCAGTGGTGAAATTCTAGCATCTGGTGGTGATGGTATGTGTAAAGTTGGCACTTAAATTTTAATTTAACAGTTAATAAGAAAATAAGTCGGTTTATTTTACATACTGTATTTATACCTATTAATAAATGAACAGGGGTGCAATGACTCAGTGGTTAAAGATTCTGAGCTAGTCAGTTGGAAAGCTAACAACCCATATTTGATACCAGAGTACCACGCAACAGGGTGAGCTCCCGTTGCTTTGCCTAGCTCCTGCCTACTTAGCAGTTCGAAAGCATGCAAATGCTTCAGTAGGAAGGTAACAGTGTTCTGTGTACATCAGTGCATAGTCATGCTGGCCACATAACCGCGGAAAATATCTTGGACAATGCTGGCTCCCTCAGCTAAGTAATGGAGATAACACCATCCCCTAGAGTCGGAAATGACCTGGACCTTTATCTTTACCTTTATAAAGGAACAATTCAATAGTATTTCTTGTAAAGCATTTCTTGTTATTTTTCAATATGAGAATCTTTTAAAAGACAAATTATACTTTTAACATTAAAAATAATATTATAAAGTTACCAGGTTATTTAAAGAAAGAAATTACAATAGTGGTAACAATGTCCGTATCTTAAATAACTACTAATAATCCTAATCTTATTCTTAATAAGCATGTAATTTTTTCCTATATTTCATAATTGTTGTATAAAACATTGAGCTGTGAAAAGAATTTTCTACTGCAATATTCATAGTATCTTTGATGTAGTACCAGTACTAGGAGAAAATAAGATGTTTGAATGTTACAGATCTCACAATTTAAACAAAAGAAAGACCAGAAACAACTTTAAAAAATCAAATTTTACACAGTATTAGTACTTAGTGATTAGTACTGCTCAGTTCAGTCATATACTGTATATTACACATTAAATGCAGTAGGTTTTATTCCAGATAGATTGCAATCCTATCTATGCTTAACTCTCATTTTCTATTGGCTAGCCTTATAATAAAGAGCCAGAGTAGTGTTGTAATTAAGGCACCAGGCTAGAAGCCAGGAGACATGAGTTCTAATCTTGCCTTAGGCACAAAGGTGACCTTGGGCCAACCATTTTCTCTCAGCCCTAGAAAGAAGGCAATGGCAAACCACTTCCAAAAGCCTTGCCAAGAAAACTTTGAGGATTTGTCCAGGCAGTTACCAAGAGTCAAAATCTAACCTGAAGGAACCAAAAGGAACAAAAAAATATTATGTCATAATAAAATAATTGTTGGGAAAATTGTGAAAGTTTTTTCAGTGAAATTAATCTTCACAGATGCTGCAATTTTGTTATGGAAGTTGAATGACAACAAGGAGTTAGAAGCAGTTGTATTTCAAGATGATGAGGGCGATAACCAGCTGAACAAGGAAAACTGGACAGTGATCAAAACTTTAAGGTAACTTTCTTAGCTTTAATTGAAATTTCACTGAATGAAATAGTATCTTGAACCAAGCTGCTAATATGACAAAATTGTAATAATATATGATTAGCTTGCTTGTGTACTTGAGCTCTATTTTAATAGCTGGAATATTTACCAACATCATGCCCTTAATAATGTACTTCCTCTTTATCAGTTTCTTTTTACTATGCTTCATTTAAGAGGTCACCTGGAAGATGTATATGACATTTGCTGGACTCCTGATGGAAATTATATGGCATCAGCCTCTGTTGACAACACAGCTATATTATGGGATGTCAGTAAAGGTAAGGCTCAAATTGCATGCCTATGAAATCTATAATAATCATGAATTCATATGCTTTGAATAAATTGTAATAATACATACATATTATTACAACCTCTTTCATCTTAATCTAAAGGCAAATTGGTGGGTCAGATAAAGTAGCATGCTAATCAATTTATTTGCCTAATGTATCAATGGGAAACTGGGAGAATTCAGGTGTGCATATATTGTATTTATATGCTGAGATACTTACAGGGAAAATTAGGAAGCATCTTTATCAATAATAGCAATAGGGCCTAGAAAACTGTATATGTATTTTTTAATATCTGTTATACTTGTGAAAGCAAATCTTGACTGTTAGGCCATAGTATGCTTGACAAGGCTCTGTGTAACATGTTGGATCTGCAAATGAAGCAGTCATAGTATTTGATAGTGTGGGACAGTTAGTGTCCAACCTTTCCAAGGTTTTTCTCTATATATACGTGTCCTGAAGCCACTTTCACCAGCTCTTTCAGTTAGTGGAATAACTGCTGCTAACATAAACATTTGTCAAAAGATAACCTTGGAAAAGCACTGAAGCAGCCATTCCAAACTTTCAAGTAGCTATATCAGTTTTATATTTTCACTGTGAGAAAAACTAGAACAGTGGTTAAATTATACATAAACTATTTTGTCAAAGCATGCACATCTAATATCCATGACAAATAATATTAACTCATACTTAAATATCTATGGAGATTCTCAGTCATCCCACCAGGTCATGGTTGTCCCAAAGGTGCTTCCCCCCCCCCCAAGTCAGAGCTGAAGAAGCTTCTTGGATGAGAAGCGAAACGTCTTCAAAGAAAAACCAGAAAGTCCAGTTGGTTCTTGAAAAAAAGCAACTTTGGGTCAAACTTAAATAGATTTGTAAGTGGGTTGAATGCCAATTATATGATACACCATTATATCATTATATAAAAGAATATTTCTAGCTAAAAGATTTCAGAGCACATTAAAAAGGGACATTTACTCATGGTTTCCTTTCTTGCTTTAAAATTTTTATTTTGTACCATTTGTAACTCTTCCTGGATATTAGAGTTAATAATATTAAATTTTCAACCAAAGAGCATTCCAAAATTATTAAATTTCTGACTCTCTTCTTTAGAACAGTAATGTGCAATTTAATTGCTTATGATAAAAATGCCACATATTTTATAAATTATTAATGCCTTTACCAAAATACTATCTTCCTTTATCATTAAAGAGTATGCTTATATTGATTTTAACTGCTTAAAACTGTAGTTGTCTTTTGTACATATTTTTCTAATTATTGCTTTCTAGAATGGAAAGAAAAAAATACAAACTTGTAAAAACTTGTCTTACTGTTTTGAAAATTGCCTGTTGTTTCTAGGGCAAAAGGTTTCTATTTTTAATGAACACAAAAGTTATGTGCAAGGAGTTACATGGGACCCTGTAGGACAATATATTGCGACTCTTAGTTGTGATAGGTAAGTTTTTACTGATTGGAATATGTGATTGTTATTTTTACTGATTCTGTATTGTTTAAAAAGTTTACAACATTTAGTCAATTTATCTAATGGTCCATAGTAAGTGTTCTGTGCTACTAAATTCTTTTCTGATATTTAAAAAAAAGTTTACATGAAGGCATGCTCTGAAGAGCTATGGGTCAGAAGAATATAAAGCTTTTCTGACCCCTCTCCCCCCATATCAGTGTTTTAGGTTTCCCAACTCCATAAATGTTCTCTGATTGCTTTATAGTGAGAAAGAATCCCCCCCAAAGCAAAAATAGCCAGAGGCAAAGATATAAGGAACCTTCCGTTCATATTCAATCATATCATAAACTATAAGACTGTAATGCAGCAGTTTATACTCCTTTTAGGAAATAAATACCTGTTTATTCTCTAGGTGTTCAGTCCTGTATTTGTTCAAGTGTACATTGGATATAACCGTCAAATATAATAGAGTAATCTTGTGCATCGATTTCCTTTAAATATTATATATGATTATCTTGATCCCAAACAAAAATTGATTTGAATAGTTTCATTCAGATCAATGCTAAATGTAACTATTAGCATTGTGCAAGGCTTCAATTTTGACTTAGCAGAGTTGCTCCAAGATGCCCGGGAGTTATCGCCAATTTATTCAAACAACTTTGTCTTTTCTTGGAAACAAGCTTCCACTGCAGTCATGTAAACCTAGAAATATGACGTGTTTTAATGAGTCATACTGTGTTTCCCCAAAAATAAGGCCTATTCTGAAAATAAGCCCTAGCTTGATTTTTACATATGCACCCAATATAAGCCCTAACACCCCACCCCAAATAAGCCCTAGTTAAGTCCCCGTCCATTCCATTGCACCCGGTTGCACAGGGTGGGGCAAGGCACATGGGTAAAAATCAAGCAAGGATGGGGGTGGAGCTTCTTACCTTCGGACAGTTGCAGCCGGGCCTCGCACACGCCGACACTTGCCTTGCCTTGCCAGCCCACTTTTGCGGCCGTTTGGCACTGCTTACGCGCATCGCTCCCGGCCTCTGTTTCGCTGCAGCTGATCAAAGAGCTCCAAATGGACGCATGCAGCGCCCCCTGGCCTCCGTTTTGCCATCAGGCACCCTCAGAGCTCGTTTCTCGGCTGCAGAGGCCTTTCCTAAATGCCTCTGACAGTGAAATGGAGGCCAGGAGGCTCTGCACGCATCAATCCAGAGCCTGTTTTTCGGCTGCAGAGGTTTTTCATGAAGACCTCTGACAGCAAAACGAGGCTGGGGGGGGGGGTTCCATGTGCATCAATCCTGAGTCTTCAGAAAAGGCCTCTGCAACCACACACAAGCGGCAGCAAACAACCACAGAAGAAGTGGGTTGTCAGTGGCCACACGGGCTCCTGCTGGGTGGGGCTGCCAAAGTCGCGGCGGTGGGATGAGACAGTGGAAGACATCCCCGAAAATAACACCTGGTGCCTTTTTTGGAGGTAAAAGAAATATAAGACCGTCTTATTTTCGGAGAAAATAGTTGGTAATCTAGTGCTATGTTTATGTTTCTGCATATCCTTTCAAATTAAATCCAAATCAATGCACAAGTATAATTCTAAAAAATTGAAATAAATGGAGGTGTTTTTTCAAGAAAAGCTTTAGAGCACAGGTTTATTCACCATGCAGTCAGTTCAATGTTTGTAATTAAAACTTTCCTTTTATGTAGGATACTGAGAGTGTATAACACGCAAACCAAGAGAGTGGCATTCAATGTTACTAAAATGTTATCAGGAGGAGGATCTGAAGGCGAGGTCAGAATTAAAATTCTTTCTAGATATAGTTTTGAAATATGAAAAATATTTAAATATTTTGCTAATATTTGCTAATATTTAAATGATAAATATCAAACTCTTTATCACTGAAAATATACACTAAGAATAAGAGAGCCGAAGTGAGGAGACCAAGAAGGAATGAGAATTTTCAAAGACTAGATCTACTTTTTCTATGCTACATTGTCCTCATTTCAGATAGTAATATATCCTTCCAAAAGGAACTTCTTTACATTCTAAACCAGGAGTTTCCAACCTCCCCTTCTGTGGGCCGGCACTATTCCGCAGCATGCCAGCAACTGGACCACTCAAACAAACGAAGCCCCATCCGCAGTATGTAGCCACAATGCAAAACCACACCCCCTCCAGTCCGCAGAAAAACCTTTCTCCATGGAACCGGTCCCTGGTGCCCAAAAGATTGGGGGCCATTGTTCTAAACCATTCCAGCTAGGCAATGATGTGGGGAGAGAACCCCAGGCTGTTTTCAATGAATTCACATTCCTGGAACCTGGCAGATTACATCTCAGGGTGCTAAAGGAACTAGTGAATGTTGTCTTAGTACCACTGAGGGTAATCTTGGAATGCAGGGGATTTGCAGAAAATTGGCGATGAACAAAAATATATTGTAATCTTTTTTAAGGGCAAAAAAAATGACCCAAAAAGCTGCAGATCAATCCGTTTGACATCAATTGTATAATTGGGAATTTAAGTGCAGTTATATTGGTGCATTTAGTTTTGTGAATAACAAGATTTCCCAGCAGCCATCCTGTGAAAGTTCCCAAATATATTCTCTTTGAAAATCACAGAATTGGTAAACTGGATTTGCTTCATTTTGAAATATTTTAATACACGCAGTTTATCCATTGAACTAAATCAACTTAAAAAATACGAAAAATAGGAAGTTTAATCATTGAGCAAATTCTAAATCAGATTGTTTTTATAGTTGTTATTATATTTGTACCTTGTTTTCCTATCTGACAAGGCAGATCTATAGATTAAGCATAAATTAAAAATGCATAGATAAATGTAAAAAGTAATAATTTTGTAAAGATTAAGACGTTATTTGTAAGTGATCCCTCGATATTACTGGATTGCAAGTCCCTTTGATAGAATTGGAATTCAGCAGCAGATTGTGATCACAGGTTGCCTTCCCTGTAAAAACTAGACTGATTTTCTGAATTAAAATATCCAAAATCACTGTGTTCATTCATGCAGCAACTGGTATTAAACAGAATTACTTTTATCATTGTTAAAAAAAAAATTCAGGTGAAAAGCTATAGAATGTTTCACGATGACAGCATGAAGTCCTTTTTCCGGAGACTGACTTTCACTCCCGATGGTTCTCTACTTATTGTTCCTGGTAGGCAATTTTACTTTCGTTATTTTGTACAACTCAGTAGAGGGCATGGGTCTCTGAGCATTTTAAAAGAAAAACTATTCACCTTAGCATGTAATGTGAGTTGATGTTTGTTGTTATCTTGATTACTCTAAATCAAGCATGACTTTCGTTGTCAAGGCCTGCATTCGAAATGGTGAAATATTTTGGAGAGATTGGATTTTAATTCCTCAACTCCCAAATATACAAACATTCCTTTTGAATTCAAACGGCAATGTTTAAATTGTGGGTGTTTTTAACTGTAGATTTTTTATGTTGTACACCACCCAAAGTTACTGTGTGAGTTGAGTGGCTATATAAATGTGTTGGATGGATGGATGGATGGATGGATGGACGGACGGACGGACGGACGGACGGACGGACGGACGGACAGACAGACAGACAGA
>JANHFT010003405.1:113660-125919 GCA_032467955.1 Pseudoxenodon macrops
ACGGACGGACGGACGGACGGACGGACGGACGGACGGACAGACAGACAGACAGACAGACAGACAGACAGACAGACAGATAATTAGGCTGAGAAACTTGACAATAAATCCTAGATTCGATCCAACTCACACAGTGGCAGTTGTAGAAATTAAACTAGGGGAAATCTCTGTATGTGATGCCTACATTTTGTCAAAAAATTACGTTCCAAATCTACATTCCTTAAGTCATCATTAAGTATTTTAAGACTGGGAATATCACCACATTTATATCAAGTTGCCTTTCCAAATTAAATTGCACTTTTTTACTTTTGTTTCAATGAAAAGCAGTATACTTTAGGCTTTGAAAGAAGATTATCTCTGTTAATATGTTATCCATATTTTCTCCCTCCTAATGTTGAAAACATTTGGAAAAAAACAATCACAAAAGAGAATGTTGTTTTAGAATCACAAATACAGTAAAACAAGATGTTGCTATTATTTATTCATGAAGAATTCCCATAGCATTGGATCACTACAATTCCCATACAAAAGAACTGACAGGGAAATATAGAAAAATATTTGCACTCTTTCAGAGTTTCTGTTTTTTAAATTGGAAAGCTATCAAATGAAATGAAATCTCAACCACAGAAGATGTAGGAAATCTATAACTCAAAAAATAAGACTTGAATACATAGCTTATAAAGGCTGAACCTTATGCAAAATATCTTGTTTTTCCCTATTTACACCTGTTTTTCTAAAGTGTAAGCATGTTATTTATTATTATTTATTAAATGTGAACAGTTTAAGACCAAAATAATTACTCAGTTTTATTATCTTGTTGTTGGGTTCTTATTTCATGTGTGTATTTATTAAACATGTGCCACCCATCTTGCCAAAGGTGACCCTAGGCGACTTATAATAATATGTCTTTAATTTCAATTTTTGCCAATATCAAATTGTCAAAATTAAGAGATTCTAAACTAATTACGGTAGATTTCTTTAGCTTATAATTCTTTTCCAATGCAAAAGCAAAAACATTTTAAAGCAAAAGTCAATTAGTACATGTAATTATAATTATAAATGTAATTAAATTATATGTGTACATTTTATAACTTCCAAAAGATGCTACAAAAATAATGTTGCATATAGTTTCAATAAAAGTTTTCCAAAAATTTCTGCTGTACTTGGAATTAGGAATATGGCTGTTCCTTTGCACCTTTTAAAAAGAGCATTTTCTATTGCTATCATCTCCTGTATATGTTATTCTTTTGTAGCAATGAATTATGAATGAATTGCTTTCATGTTGAATATTTTCTCAATGATGTGCCTCTAATGAACTTCTTTTAATTTGTCCTAATAGTAAGATGTGCATTTTCAACTGTTGTCATGTGTTATAAACCATTTAAGTATAATGTGAATATGTACAAGTGATTTCATATTACAAATTAGATTCTTTTCAATAATACAGTAATGCAAAGCTTCATTATGGGCTATGTACGTTTGTAGCAAATATAAACAAAGAAATTGTTTAAATTGGCAATGTTGATTATACTTGGCATTATCCAACATTGTCCTTAATTGTAAAACTGACATTTTGGCATTGTTTTCATATTCTCTCAGCAGGCTGTGTGGAATCAGGTGAAAATGTAATGAACACTACTTATGTCTTCTCCAGAAAAAATCTGAAAAGGTGAGGATCTGAATTAATTCCATATTTATGTAAATATTAAATGCATTTTGTAATTTTTATTTTTAAAACCTGTTATTTTTCAGACCTATTGCTCATCTACCTTGTCCTGGGAAGGCAACATTGGCTGTTCGTTGCTGCCCTGTCTACTTCGAATTGAGATCTGGATGTAACAAAGGTATTTTGAATCTGTTAGATAATAGTTTATATTGCAGGTTTATTAAAAATAAATTAAATATAAGTAAACTAATGACTATTCTGTTCTACATCATCTTCTTTTATAATCAAAACCATAAATCTTATTTGCCATCTCCAGCTTTCTGCTATGTATTGTTGCTGTGTTTTATGCTTTCATTTCATTTAACTTAGTATACCTAACCCCTGAAGTCTACATTAGTTTACCTTAAAAGAATATTTAAAATTAAAATGTTACAAATAGTTTTGGTAGTAATATTGAGAGACAGTCTTCAAACAAGAGTCCTCTGTACTCAGTGAATAATAATCAAATTTTAATAATCAAATTTAGAATAATCAAATTCTGTCTTTAATCATTCTTAAATATAATAGAATCCTGCAATAATTTATAATCTTGTCAGTAAGTATGATTTTTATAACAAAACATTTTGGTTATTATAGAAGAAAGTTCCCAAAAGATTGGTCTAACACCTCTTCCTTATCGGTTGGTTTTTGCTGTTGCTTCAGAGGATTCTGTGCTCTTCTATGATACACAGCAAACTTTTCCTTTTGGTTATGTATCTAACATACATTACCATACTCTAAGTGACATTTCATGGTAAGTAATTTGATGTCTTCTAGAAATATTGACTTTCTTCCATCACTAATCACTAGTAAAATCTGTCTTAGTTTGCATGCTTAATACTACTGAGTTCCTTATAACCTTTCTTCCAAATGAACAACAAGAAAAATATTGTCTAATTTCGCAGTTTGATAAAGTATTGTTTAATATTGGCAAAGATACATGCACGTATAAGAGAAAGACAAACATAACTTATTACTTTTGCAAATAGTTTGTTCTTAGGCAGAATAAAAAAAGAATGTTAGTATGGCTTCAGGATGTTTTCAGGACCCCCAACCCCCAGTCTGTTGCCCAGTGCCATGCCGCAGCCTGTTCGGAACCAAGCTGATAGGCGAGTGCGCACACACATGCACAAAGCTACATTTGTGAAAGCAGCATGAGTACACATGTACAAAACCATCCCCTCAAACCGCTACCGCAAGTCCACCGAGCTAGAAAGGTTGACGACCACTGCCTTAAATAACATATTTAACTTTAAAAAGGTAACCTTAATTTGTGATCCTCAGGGTCCCTACGATGTCAAATTAATGTTGCCAACTCCAGCTGAAACATACCTTGACAGTTTTCTTCCCAACCCAAAAAATGTCAGTGTGATGCGCTTGCTCGCACGCACACGCATGCACGCGCACACACACACACACACACACACTTATATCTTCCTCCTCCTTTGCCAGAAATGACATTTTGGAAAAGGACACAATGGATACAGAAAATATTGAATTAATAATTATTCAGGTTGGCTGCCTATTAAATATATTCTATTTATAAACTGATCCCTATCTACAGATATATTCTCTTTTGCATACAAAAATGAGAACACACAAGCACCGATATGTTTTCCTTCCCTCCTTCCAGCAGTCATAACAGAAAAGAAGAAAATGAGGGCATGGTGGGATGAAAGGAAAATAAAAGTAGAAGTTGAGATGAAAGCAAAATGTTAACTGGATGAGATACATGAAAACAGAATCCTGGCTTAGATATTACACAAAATCAAATAGGCACCTACGTTCCCTATAATCTTGGCTGATTTATTTTATTTTTAAAAAACTGAATTCATTAAGCAAGCAGTTCCTTGTTGCTAATCTTCAGGCTAATCTTCAAAGGCTTTTCAGCAGTGAACTCTGAAGTTACTTCACTTCTTGCAATTTCTGTTTTTATCAATGTGTAATAGGACCCTTGTCAGGTAACTGACAAGTGCAGGTTGAAGTGCAGGTTGCTCATTTCCTATCAGATAAATATAATAATATGAGCAAATATTTTACCACTTTAATAGTTCCAGTAAAATTGTGGAACTATTTTAAAAGGTATCATCTGTCTTCAGCAAGAGGATTTTTTAAAATAAACAGATCTAATACATCAGACTAGTTTATGTATTTGGGTATTTTCTTTTGACTCTGCATATCTGTATTTTATGGTCTGTGGGTCAAACACAACTATTTAATACTTTTTTTTTAAGTACACATAAATAAAATCAAAATGAAAGACAACTATTTTATATGAAATTTCAGAGTATGTTGTTGCAGTTACAGAAACTGCAATGACAAACATCAAATAGATTCAGAATCATATCAGTTCTCCTATAATGTTGGATGATTTAGTTTATCTTTAAAAATGGATGAAATTCTATCAAAATTGCTGATTAGAATCTTAGCACATACTTGAATGTTGAAGTTAATCCATTTATGCTTTCATTCTAAATGGATCACTTGGCTACGAATATCAATTAAATGCAATTAATTTTACAGAGTTTTATGTGTATATTTTTGTCACTTGAAAGTAATCAGGACTGAGTTTTTATCCACTTATTTCCCATAAATAAATGTCAGGTCCAGTGATGGATCATTTCTTGCTATTTCTTCCACGGATGGATATTGTTCTTTTGTCACATTTGAAGAAGGTGAACTTGGAATCCCATTGAAAGAGAAGCCAGCCATTAATATCAAAACATCTAGCACAGCGGAAAAGAAAATTAAAAAGGGTCTGTCACCAAGTGTTGTCTCTCCAGTTTCAAAACCAGTGGATGGCAGTCTTAATAAGTCTGGAGAACCATCAACTGCATGCCAGACTCCAACCAATAGTAAAGACTTGCACTCCACACCTGTTGTGGTTAAAAACATCTCCATGTCATCTTCTGAAGATAAAAAAACTCTGCAGTCATCTATTCACACACCTAAAGTAAACCAATCCAGGAGGATTACATTGAATACTCTACAAGCATGGAGTAAGTCACCAAGGTAAGCTTAACATTACAAATTTGGAATCAAAAAATACACAGGCTTCCAGGAATGATGATAGCTCTACGGTGGCCTTCAGAGTATGAATTGTTTCCGCAAATTGACGCTGGAGTTGAGAGACAAATCACCATGGAAGTTTTATTGTGGTAGCAATAACTACTAAGCTGCTACCCTTAGACCAGGAGGAAAAATCAGGATGTGTAGTCAGAGACAACTTCAGGAAGAGGAAAGTTGATATCTACTGTTGCCACCATGCCACTGCACTAATGGAGCCTTTGTGTAGAATGGGTCACAGAACTAAGTCTTAAGAGGGGAATCAAGAAGAGTTGGGAGAAACAAGAAGAAAAGGGAAGGAAAGTTGGAGGAGAATTACATTACTAAAGAAAGCAGGCGGGAGGAAAACATACTTGCTTCTCTTCTAATGTGCTTTTGTTCTTGTTCTTAGGAGAGTTGCATTGATTCCTCTAAAAGCAGCTACTCCAGATTCTTCCAGAAATACCCCTCAGCATGGTAAACTACTTTATTGTTGATAATTTATTGAGATGTTATTGTAAAACGATTATTAACTAAATTGACTTTATTGATCATATTTTGATGCTGCTCATTCTGGTTGAACAATCCATGTAGGGATACATAGCATTATAAAGAATATATACCTCATCAGTCCAGGTTTTTAAAATACACACTAAAACTTTTACTGAATTCTTAATATTTCAGAGAGACCATCACCACCTGAAGACCAGTTACAAAATCCACCATCACCTAAGCGACAAAGAATGGATGAAACTCCATAATTGGATTTCCTGAAAATGAAAACAAAATACAAATCCATTGAAATGCTTTATTAAGTGAGGACCTTTTTCTACAAAATAGTTGCCATATCCTGTGAGAGAGATTTACTCAGAGTGGTGTTTGCATAAAACATGACTTTGTGGTGAGGAAGAAAATGCATTAGCATTTTAAAAACGTTTTAAGCAAAGTATTAGCTCTATGATAGACCAGTAAGATAGGCGCAGATTATGTGAGAAAGGCATAATTGTTACGTTTTCTTGCCTCTGCATCTGGTAGAGAAATCATTGCTTTTCAATTGGCATTTACTTAATTATTTACCTTGACAAGATAATTGGCACAGAATAAGATTTGTAAACTAATAAATTCCTTCTCTCTTTCAAATCTCTAAGATGGGCAGTTGGTTATTTAACTGCCCTACTTTAGTTAAATGGAACTCTCAATAAATCTGAACGTTTTACTGACATACCAAGTAAATGTACCAGAGATTAGAAGTTGGATTTAAGTTTAAAAGCTTACACTACTTTATTTTCTACATTAATTGTATCCGAGCTCATTAAAAAGTCTTCAAATGTCTTATGTGATATAAATTTGTTTATGTGTGGGCAATGGGTACATTGTTTTAAAAAGTACTGGATTTGTAATTTTAAAGATTATGTTGTAAGAAAACTATTACAACAATTGCCATAGTTACATAGAGCAGAATATTTTAACATTAACACTTTTTATATGTATCCTCTGGTGTTCGTTTTAGTCATTTGCTTTTTAAAAAATTGTTATCTCAGGTTTAATTCAAAACAAAGCAAGATGCTATGAGGAATCATGAAAAATAAAGCAGTCAACTTTCATTGAAAAATTAATGGAGATGTATAATATAGTATTCAAATACATTGTGTTGCTGTCCAAATTCATATTTAAATGTTAAGGTTAATGCATAAGAAAGAACGTGAATTATTTTGCACCCAATTCCTTAAGTGCTGAATAAAAATATAGCAAAGCAGAGTTGTGCCCTTTAGGAGGCAAGCCTGCAATTCCATGCCTACTTGTCTAAAAATAAATCACATGATGCTTCAGGCCTTAAATTTGCTTCCATGTAACTGTTCATAGAATGTAGCTATTTTCTGCTTCACACAAACACCAAGAGTCATTCAAGCTGACTGTAATTAATTCTGTGTGACCACAACATTAGTGCAAGCTTTTCATACTATCATTCATAACTGCTTTTCCCTGCTCATGCAAACTCCAAGGAGATTAAAGATAAAAATGCGGATCCATGCATTCCACTGGCAGTAATGACTACATGGATTCAGTTTGAAGAAACATAATCTCTATTTCACTTCTTGTAATACTGAACGGTCAGTTTTCACAAGCAAACTGACGTTTATATAATGCCTTAATGTCTTCTTAGAATATATTTTATGTGGGGCATATCATAAGTTAATATAAGTAAAAAAAGTATGTGCTGTGAAATATAGAGTGGGAAATAGAATAACAGAGTCGTAAGGGATCTTGAAAGTCATTTAGTCCAACCCTTTGCTCAAGTAGAAGACATTGTACCATTTTAGACAAATGGTTGTCCAATCTCTTTTTGAAGGCCTTCAGTGAAGCCGTTCCACTGATTAATTGCTCTCACTGTCATGGAATTACCCTTAGTTTGGATCTCTCTTTAATAATCTTCCATCCGTTGCTTCTTGTCCTGCCCTCAGGTGCTTTGGAGAATAGGTGTGGATGAAATCTTAGACCTTTGTAGTAATCATATCATTCTGTTTAGATTTCTACTGAATCTAGGATTAAAAAAATTTTTAACCCACTTTTTTATGTAATTGTCTTATTTTATACATAAGCTAACTCTGGATCGTGTCTGGATTAGTACGAAAAGAAGAGAATACTTTTTATTAGTTTATCTTCTTTCTGAGATCTCCATGCTGTCTCAAAAGAATCGACCCTCCTTCAATTATACTTCATTATCATTTAAATTGGTGTGTTTTGATAATTTAAATCAGTTCATATTATTTTATCTGTCTCATTCCCAATATGAATTTCACTAGAAATTGTTTTAGATATTTAAGCTGCCATGTGGAAATGCAAATCGCCTTAGAATATGAATAAAGTACAATCCTCCTTGTACAGTGTGTGTGTGCAAATAATATTTGTTATCAAAATTACTGGGAATACGTAGCATTATTTTAGCTCAGATTTATTTTATTTTTTAATCAGATACTGTATACCAGCAGCATAGTGTCATACATGATTTGGCCACTTGATGTCACTGTTTCATAGTGTTTCACAACAGTTTATTCTGGAGAATTAAGAGAGTTTGTAGATATATTCGTTTAGGAGGAGTAAAGCAAATACAGCCATTACTTTTTCATCAACATTCATGCTAATAACCTATTTCAACAACATTTGAAATATGTAGTACTAGGGTATAGGATTTTTAGCATATGACCTGTAGGTAAACAGTTTTACTCCTGGTTTGTATTATCATATGTGGTGTACATGCCCAAAGGCAAAAAGATATTGAACAAAAATACAGTTGGAAAAAAATGATAAAACAATATATAGATCTGAAACCTGAATTATTTTTGTTGAGCATACTACTGGAAAAATACGATAGAGGGCAAAATATTTGATTTTACATGTACTAACTGTTGTATTTACACAACAATGTAAAAGTGAAGAAATCCTGATATGAAAACATAATTAAAAAAATATTAGAATATTAACAATATTTGGTTAGTATATGCTAGTAACATTGTAAAAATATTAACAATGACAATTAAGGAAAAAGGAATGATTTTTTTTTTGACATGGGATTTGTTTAATCAATGGTTGGCTAATAAAAACAAGTTAGAAATATGGAAATGCAAGAAAACATTACAAGGAAGATTTATTAAAATGGATAAGTAAATATTATAGAATTAATATTAATGCAATTAATACTGTTGTAAAGATTTTGATCTTTTTTTTTTAATAACACGCACCCAGGCAAAACACTGTTCAATTGAAATTGAAACTATTATAGCTTATAAACTAAAATAAAAATTATAAAAAAGAAACAGTTTTATTCTTTAAATAATGAATTTTGTATAACTACAATATTATTTTTCTGCTGACATTTTTAAATTTTGATCCTATATTCAATTCCCCTTGAACAACCAATATAAAAGAAATAATAATGGTTTGTTATCATATATTAATATAAATGCCTCCACAGAGTGGCTTTGGTTTGTGGACTTTATTACTGATGAAATCTTTGACCCTGTAAAAAGTAATACTCCAATTTTCAGAAGTGGTTCACAACTTGGAGTATTTCCTAAACTCACACCTCCTGCTTGATGAATAGCTTAAAGCTATGACTAGGAAGGATTTTGCACAGCAGAACTATTCCTGGATGAAGAGGTCCTGCTCATAGTAACTTCTGGCCTAACTATTTGGATTATTGTAATGCAATGTGCACGAGGCTCCCCTTAATAATATTTGGAAGATATAGTTGTATTCTGAGTGTGTCTAGTGACTCCACTGCTTCATGAATTCCACTAGCTGCCTATTAGTTTCCACGTGTGATTCAAGGTTCTTCACATTTAACCCTCTGACCCCATGGCTGTGAACCTGGTTATCTAAAGGATTAGTTTTCTCCACATCCATGTGCTTCAACCAACCAGATCAAACAGGGTCAACTCTTCAAGTGCCATTTTGTTATCAGACAGAAGCAGACTTTTATGATATTAATCCTTAGACTTTGGAACTCCCTCCTGCAAAGACTCCATCCTTACTGGGCTTTAGGAAAACTATCAGGGCATAACTGTTTTAGCTTGCCAAGGAAGAGGATCTGCAAAAGAACATGACTTCTGTAATTGTGGGATTGTTTTAGATTTTTAGCTTTTGATATTTTATGCATATCTGAGGTAGTTGTGGATGTGAATTATAAGTGGAGCCTGGAGAGCATACAAAATCAATCATACTCAGCCTAAGTAGCATATACTAACCAAATATGCTAATGAAATATAGTACTGCTAGAGATTATCATGTGCACTGACTAAAGACAAAAGTGAAGGGAAATATGTTTACCTTAGAAGAAAGAGATTGGGAGATATCAGTATTTCTGACCAAAATCATAATTAACTGGTTCATTGTGGTAAACAATAGGAAGGAGCCAGGGGTGGGCTTCAAAATTCTTAGCAAGGGGTTATCTGCCCAGTTGCTGGGTAGGTGTGGCCATGGTGGGCGTGGCCTAGTTGGTCTCCTTCACCAATGGTGGGGAGGGTGTTTTTGTCCTCCCCAGGCTCTGGAGGCCTTCCTCAAGCCTCCATGATGGCAAAAACAGCCTCCCCAGGCTCTAGAGCGTTTCCAGCCTTCCCGAACTTCCAGTAGGCCTGTTCTTCGCCCTCCCTGAGGCTCTGTGTGCGCCCTGCACTTACCTGCGTCAAGAACAGGCTGTGTGGGGACTCCTGGAAGGGGTGGGGCAGGGTGGGTGGGGCCAGCCAGGAGTGGGATTTGGGAGTTCTCCAAACTGCACAGAATCTTAGCTAGAGGGTCTTCTGAACCCCCAGCATCCCACCCCTGGAAGGAGCCTATTTTCCCATTAAGTCACCCTATCTTCTCCCTTTCCTCCTCTTCCATTTTTCTCTTTCTCACCATCTTGAGTGAGAAAGTCCTAGAAATTATATTTACATGAACGTATCTGTCTACTGTTCTTGGCAGTCTTAGAGGTTTGTTATTGCATTCTTCTGGGTTGCTTTTTCAGCTTCCTGATATAGTTTGAGGTGACACTCTCCCATATACTTAACCATTGCACATTGTTAATTATATGTAGAAGAAACAAATTTTCTCATTTATGAGGAAATGGAATCAAAAGGCTATTGCAATGGAATCATAACACATTTAAATTCAATCCTGGTGATCAGTGAGGTGACTGATGTCATAGTCAGATTACCCTTACATCCACATTTCCTGCCTTACATTGCATGACTGATATCAATACCAATACCAATACAAAGAACAGAGCTATTATACATCTTTGATATCTTAGAATCACATACATTCATGTCAAAATATCCTGTAAGTATACAATGAAGTACAAATACAAGATTTTCCATTTTCCATGATCAAAATACTTAATATGAGACTTCTTTGAATGATCACTGCTAGAATAACAACACATCTGGGTCTTGTTGCACCAAATGTGCCTTAATACACGGTTCCACAGTCTGGAACTCCTGTGCTCAGCAGCCTGTCTCTGAAATCACAAACCATGTTTTGTAAATATTTGCAGTCTTTCTCCAGGAAAAGACTTCATATTCTAATTTCAAGCTTCAAAGCATCCTTTTTTTAAAAAATTGCATTAATTATATAAAAAGTAAAATAGTAATAAACAGTATATGGAAATTATAGTATATTGATAACACCACAAACATCATAGATGTAGTAACATAATTTGTATACATATATACAAACGTATTTAGAGAAACAATGACAGCAACATACACACAAGAGAAGTCCCACAGAATTTACACATAATCATTTAACCTGTAACCATTGTAAGAAGCAGATGCTGGTGAAGGACTGTGATTTGACTTGTACGCCATTGGTGGTCTGGAGGATGGAGCTAATCTTGTACTTCTTGATCATTGTTGGGAATGTATGTCATTCTCCACCTGCTGACACGAAGCACACAAGATTATTCCACCAATTATACTCAGTGAAGCACACACAAAGCCAAGGTAAAGGGCATGCCCAATTTCATATTTCATCCCATTGGGCAACATTGGGTTGTAGAAATTAGTCACCACATCATTTGTTGTCCAAGAAACAGGTATGAGACACACAATTCCAGCCAGTATGAAAAGGATGCCACCTAGGACAGCAAAGATATTTTTGGTGGAGGATCCTTTGGCACATTGGGTACACTTCATGCCAATAACAGCAATTACACAGGCCAGAGTTGAAAGAAGGCAAGATATCACCATCATGGCCCGGGCTGCTTGAAGGTCACGAGGCAAAGCTAGCGGTGAATAGTGGAACTGACACTGGGAGATCCCAGTACTGTGCCAAACACATTCCATCCAGAGACCCTTTATGTAAGCCACGGCTGTGATGATATTGGTTCCCACATGAGCACTGTTCCACCAGTGAGGTAGGATGGTGGCAGTGATGGTTCCAGCTAAGCCAAGAAGACTCAAGAAAAATCCCAGCAGCTGAAATGTCATGCTTTCCATTTCAGTGTCTACAGTACAGTACCATAACGATTCCGTTGGGATCTTTATTGGGGATTCTTCTGAAAATAACCCTTTCCTGGTACATACCGGTATATGACAATTTTGCCTTGACACCTCCCAAATGCCTAATAAAGAATAACTGCAGAAGAAGAAGTTAAACATTACAGGAGTTTATTTCCCAGTGACCAATAACATGCATTCCAAGGTACATAGTGTGGTGATTAGCATATTTCATTGACTTTAATGAATTCCATGAAAACGGGGAGAAAGCTCATTATTATTTACATAATTCTATCAACACCAAGAAGGAGACTATTGGAAACAAATTATATTGTGGAACAATGTTTTCAAATGATTTTTTAAAAAATCCTTTCTTTTAATAGCAACAATAAAATTAGAAGATTCACTCATGAAACAAGAATTAGAAATTATTTGCCTGAATTTTACTATGCAGAATGAAACGTCCCAGCTTCTGCCAACCTAGCAGTTCGAAAGCATGTAAAAATGCAAATAGAAAAATAGGGACCACCTTTGGTGG
>JANHFT010003405.1:159632-174918 GCA_032467955.1 Pseudoxenodon macrops
AATCAGGGGATAAAATAATGTGCTGAAGCTGACCAGACTAAGGATGCTAGCCAGATGAATACCTGGTAGGCACATTTCCCCCCCTATTTTCCTCCCAAAAACTAAGGTGTGTCTTATATTCCAGTGCATTTTATACTCCGAAAAACGTGGTAATTTTCACTCTGTGGACTAATGTTTCAATACAGAATGGCTTATATGAATGATCCCAAGGAGTAAGTAATTGCTTATACTCAGACTCTGTATACAGATACAGTAGAACCTCTGGTCATGAATGCTTCTGACCACAACCAATCAGGTTCCAATCAAAAAGTCACAAATTATTTTTTCCCCATGGCCGATTTCCCCTTCCACGCCATTTTTTTTGTAAGCGCCAAATTTCCAAAATTGGGTTGCGACCAAAGTTATGGAACGAATTATGGTCATGACCAGAGGTTCTACTGTAAGTAGTTTTATCATTTTTTCTCATAAAATGAAAAGTACAATAAATATGCAGTTGCAAGCATGGAAAATAAATGTATTCTCAGTTTTAGCTTCAACTCCCAAGGACATACTTGTTGACAACCAGAATCATCTGGTCCTCAACTGCACATAGCCTAGCCATTGTCACTTAGTGAAAAGGAGTTCATTGAATATATTTATGTGAAAGGATAGCATACTCCATTACTCCAGCCCAATTGGAATAGATTTGTTTGAATTAATAGTTTTTCAATCTAGTGCCTCCTGCTATGTTGGACTTCAGTTCTTTTAATTCTCACTAGGGGCATTTGCGCATGGCAGCCGGAACCTTACCCTGAATATACTCCTGAATCTCAGTCAGCCTAGCACAAGGCCACTGATTTGGCCACTGCATCATTTCCATTTTGGGGTGTCATTAGCATACAATTAAATACTTAACAAAAGAGTTTTCAATAAGGTATGAAGACTGGAAAAATAGGCTATTTCCATATATTATCCCACAATATACAAGAATAATTAATGTACTGTATGTATCATTCAATCAATGATATGTTGCATTATGAGGTTAGCCATGTAGCAAAAAAAATTCCCCTGGAGGAATTTAAGGTATGTTTTCAATGTTTTTCAGGATAGTGCAACTTTCCCTATAGGGCAAGAGCAGGTGAGTAGTTGGTGCACAACCCCATTTTTCTTTGGACTAACAGTTCCAAAGTATTTTATTGACAGTCTTAGGGGATCCATAATCAGTACAGCAGATGGGAACTTGGCTTCCATCATCAAATCTTACTGTATGCTTTCATTCAAAGGATAAAATACTAATTCAATTCAGCTGGAACCTGAACCTTTTGGAATACCCTTCCCTAAACCAAGATACTATATGCTTGTTCTATATGTGGAAATTGTATTGTTTCACTTATAGTCACAATATTACACTGCTTTTCAGACGACTTTCTTTATAAATTCAGAAATCCTTACTGAACAGACTGGTGATAGGCAAATTTCTCTGAGACGCAGGATAGCCATTACTGGCCTATTTATTCAAGAACACAGAATATTATATTTATTTTACAGACCTTTTTTCCCCCTTAGAAACTTGGCTCATTGAATCAATGCAAAATCCAAGCATGTGTATTTTATGTCAACTATGTTGACTTTCCTATTAGTTAATATATTCCAGACCACACTAGATAACAATTCCTCTCATCTCCAACTATTGAAGAGCAGAATATAAGGAATTATTAACACAAAGGCATGACATTTGCAAGATACTCCTCTATGATTCATGGGCAGTCGTCCTAAAATATTTTGCCAATATCATACTACTTAAAAGCAAACCTCTAGCTTATCAAATAGAAGTGTCAGGGAATGGTATTTTGATGATCCACCAGTCATGGTTATGATAAAGATGAAAATGTGAATTCACCTTTAAGCACTCACATACTTTTATTGGAAAAAGAAATCCTCAAAGCAACTTAACTAAGCAATGATTGCATTTTTGGTATAGTTCATATCTAAAGGATAGTCAGTACTGAGCAAAGCCCATCTCTAGGAGACACAGCCTGAGGTAGCTGGATACATTCATTCCCAGCACAGCCTCCTTCAGTGCTGATTATAAGTCTCCACTAGTGTTTGCAGGACAGATTAGTCATTCCCCTTGTATATAAGAGACACTGTTCAAAGAGGTTGGAATGCAGCTGCCTCTTTATAGACTTTACCTAGTTTTCAAAAGGACAAGGATCATGTGACTGAGGCATGTATGCCTTTGCAATGGAAAATCTAAATTAATCTTCATAGAAAATAAAGAATCTTGTTTGGATCTAGCAGAAAAGAAGAGCCACTTGTAGGTGAAATCTTCTTAAGACCAAAGTGAAACTTTCAAGGAATCCTGTGAAAATTCAGGGCTGGGAGACTTCCTAAGCATGTCCAACAAAAGAAATTAGCTTTCTGAATAAAACATTCTTGGTTTAAAATGTAAAAGTTTCTTGTCTTAAGAGCCTCTGCACTGCCAAATGCCTGAGAACATAGCATCTAATCCTCCTATCTATTTGGGTTCTCCTTTGTAGCTTTCTACTGCTTTACATTCTTTCCCTTCATTCTTTTCATCATTAGAAAAAAAATCAGAGTTGTACATTGCATTCGAGAAATGAAAAAAGAGTTCCTAAGATAAGATTTAAAAATAATGTACAGTAACAAATACTTCAAATTTTAAGAACATTATTACATCCCTCTGAAACTTTATAAATTGATAGATGGAATCTGAATTTAGACTAAAGAGAATGCAAAATAGTACATGTAAGCTACAGAATTATTAGGGAAGAACCCTGACTAGATCCATTGCTGTTAACATATTCAGATTTGAACTTCTACTAGATGCATTTAAGTTTGACGTGCCTCAGTCCACACAGAATCATGACTGCAATCCTTCAGAAAATAACACTTCCTTAAAAAGAATAAATTAGTACTACAATAGATAAAGTTCTGCTTTATTAAATTTCTGATGACTCTGTAAGTTACAATCTTCTCACTGCCCCCAAATAATAAATGCAGTAAACTATAAGAACAACATCGGTAAAGTTAGCATAATATCAGACAAAATCATAAGGCAGAGAATTGTGTCATTTACACCCAGCTTTTGCAGAGATGCTCACAGCAATAATCATCGGCTTTGAAATGCACATGTGACTGGATGATCCAAACTTCACCCCTTTTTAATATGCAAGCACATTCATTGCATGCATGTAAAAAGAGGTAAGGTTTTGTTCACACCTGCCATTTTGAAACTAGTAACCTTTGGCCCTAGCTCTCTGTCCATAGCTGGCAAGTTAGAAACCACCTGAGACACAGTAACTCCAAGATATTTCACTGCTTGAATGAAGCCAAGCCAAGGCAAGTTATTTTGACACTTAAGGTGGCTCTCTCTCACACACATTCTATTCTTCCCTATCCATAATATGAGTACTATCAGTGTTGGGATTCAATTTTTTTTACTACTGGTTCTGTGGGCGTGGATTGTGGGTGTGGCATGGCTTGGTGGGCGTGGTTTCGTGGGCGTAGCAGGGGAAGGATACTGTAAAATCTCCACTTCCACCCCACTCCAGGGGAAGGTTACTGCAAAATCCCCATTTCCTCCTGATCAGCTGGGGCTCAGGAGGCAGAGAATAGATGGGGGCGGGGCCAGTCAGAGGTGGTATTTACTGGTTCTACGAATTTCTCAAACGTTTCGCTACCAGTTCTCCAGAATTGGTAAGAATCTGCTGAATGCCATCTCTGAGTACTATATATTAAACATAACTGCCAATATATGAATAAAAATAGATGTTTATTTTCTAAGATACTCAAAATTAGCAGGATGGCTTTCAAGCTCTTTTCACACCAATGGATTGAATTTTGCTGAAATTGCCATGAAAAGTGAAAAACACTTGATGATCAGCAGTCATATGTTGTTACCTAATGCCAGTTAATGCTCCCCAGGTGTTCAGGCAGATTCTCAGGTACATCACAATTCAGTTATGGATCTTCTTGCATCAGAGCAACAAAGATGAGTACACTTTGCAGTTGCTGTAGTTAGGTTTATGAGGATTGCAGGCATAGTGAAACTCAAATCTCTATCTTTCTTGCTTCCTACAAACATCCCCAATTGCAGAGGTGGGTTCTAACTTACCTTGCCGCTGGTTCGCTGCCTCCTGCGCCGCCTGGGCGTGCCTCATGGGTGTGTGCATGCGCAGTAGAAAAAAAAACCTTTTTTTTAAAAAAAAGGCCAAAAACAAGATGCTGACGCATGCGCAGTGCTGGAAACTCAGCTTCTGCGCATGCGCAAAAGAAAAAAACCCAGAAAATATCCTCCCCCAAAAAAAGAGATGGCAGTGTCCATGGAGCAGAACCGGCTCTGTGACATCACCAGCGGCTACTACCTACTCGGTAGAACCGGCCTGAACCGGTAGGAATCCACCTCTGCCCAATTGGTAGGAAAACATCTATCAATCATTCTGCTATATAATATCGGATAGAAATAAGCCTTGGGAGGAGGTGAGTGTTGATTGATGGCCAAACCATCTGGTTTAATTGTCTATTAAAGTTTGCTGTAGTTTTTGTTCAAATGTGATGCATTCAGAGGGTGCCAATTGTTTGAATATAGTTTAATCATATTTTAGAATAGCACTTTAGCTATTCCAGAAGAATGTGTGATCTGTCTACAAGAATAACTCAAACAACGGCTAACAGGTACACCAGGAGAGTTTCTATGTAAAGCAACAGAACTGGAATCAGTCCTTATTCCCAGGTCCATATGCAGCTCTCTTCCTACATGCGCACACACACACAGACACACACACACACACCTTTTCATCTGGCCATTGCTATTCAGGCTCATCCAGGCCTGAACAAAAACTGGATGCTTTCCATACAAACTTCAGGGACCACAGGAATGTGGAAATATCCATAGATGGCAGGCTAATCCTACATTTTGCAGTGGCAGCTCTGGCAGGGTTCATTTGACTGTGATGTGGACTTATCGGTAAAGTATTCAGATTATATTCAGAGCAAAACTCTCTTGGCTTGTGCTCTCCTTAAAAAGGAAAACACTATTTTTATACTGAAACATCTAAGAACAACCAAGCTGCATTGGGTATGGGCTGAACTGGGCTGGCCTAGGCTGGATTGGGTTGGTCTGGGCTGGGATTAGGTGAAGATGAGATTGAGATGAGATTAAATGATAATGAAGGACATAGCAGAACCAAGATGGCTGGGGTATGATCAAGTGCACATGGAAAAGCATTTCAAAGATGGCAAATGCTGTTACTGCCAATTCAAAGTAAAGAATAGGAGGTGGTACAATGCAGGTGTATGCACAAAGATATCACTAAATCCTTTACTGTTGTGAGAACCTTGACAATAACCAAGCAATGCCATACCTGGCGATACAGAATTGTTAGTGACCACATAGGTTATCTAATCTAACTTTCTCCCTGTGTAGAAATGGCAATGCAACATCTTCTTAAATCCTTCAGATTTGGAGAACTTACAACCTACAATGACTTCTTGGGGAGCAATAGCAGACTGCATTGACAATGGAAGGGAACAGTGAGCTGATAAACAGACTTGTGCCTCAAAATTCCGCTCTGCATAAAGGAGAGGCCCTTGTGGCTCATAGATACACAACACACTTGAAGTTTTTTTTATTATTCTAATTGCTCTTCTTTGAACTCACTCTAGCCTGTCAACATTCTCCTAGAAATGTAGAAATATGCCAGGTGTGGTCTCAGCTTTGCAGAATGAGAGGAACAATTATGTCAGATGTCTTTGATACAATGCTTCCTCTAATATTTTAGAACTACATTAGACATTCTAAAACAAGATTTCCCAAACTCTGAGGTGTAGCTCCCTTGAGGAGATGCAGACTGAATCCAGAAGGGGTGTGAATAACCTTTTGATTACATTGTTATAATAAATGCACTTTTCCCAAAGATGACACTAAGGGGAAGTGCGATGGCAAACAATTTAGGAAGCCTGTGCTAGTAGCTTTCTTACACTGCTAATTGATATTACATTTGTTGTAAATATCAAGTCCTTCTTAGGTGTAATATTTCCAAGACGTGAATTAGAATATCTTGTATATTTCCTATATTTTCTCCTAAATGCAACAGATTGCATTTTTCTTCATTAAAAGACATCTTGTTCCTTTCAGATGAGCTATCTAAATTAGTGCTAGAACTGTGCTACACACCCACAAAAAGTTAAATGAGAAAACAATTAATGTCTACCAGCTACCAAATGATTGTTGGTTTTCACACCATTGAATGTATTGCAGGCTTTTTGCAATTTTGATAAGAAAGATGGCTATATTTTTTTACTCTTTTTCTTGTACTAGTATCTGGAGTTATCTTCACTCAAGCTCCATGGCTACTTTTAGGTGCTGTCAGCTGTAAGGACAGAATTGAATTCTATGTCAGCAGTGCCATTCCATCGAAGCAATAATTGAGGATGATGCTCATTTACTAATGTTCCCTTCCAAATGATCCACTCTGTGCCTGTAATCTTCCAGCCAGGCTATTTCTCAACACAGATGTATTGCTCTTTCAGAAGAGTATTAGATCATGGTCAGAAATAGCCCAACTGATAAGTCATAGGTGGGGAACAGTTTTGCCCCATTAGACAGTTATCTTGAGGAAGGCTATATATACTGTTCTAATCATGAAACTGCTTTCATCCAGCCCTGCACAACACATATTGAGGTTCTTTAACTTGCACACTTGGAAGCAAAAGAAATTCATGGATCAGTTTCTTCATTAGTCTTTTTTTAGGACAACACTGGTTATTGTGGCAGAATCTGAATTGTATATTTCTGGTGGCATAATTTTATGGGGGCTGAAGGACAGGTAGATTGCATATTATTGTGGCCATTTGATTTTGCCCTGTGCCAGTGGCAGCCCTACTTTTAGGCTAAATGAGGCAGCTCTCTTAGATATTAGATTTGGAGCTGGAATGTCAGGGTCACACAGCTATTCCTCCTGGATCTGTACAACAGGCTTAAAATCAGATTGTGCAAGTAACTTTGTGAAAATAATTTATCTTGAAAGCAGGCAAGGCAAAGTTATTGACTCAAGGGAAATATTAAATTTTACAATATCTCTGAACAAGCTTCAATTATTTGGAGCTTGATGGCCAGTATAACCAGGTTGTTGTTTTGGGGTTCTTTTTTTTGGGGGGGGAGGCAGGTGCCATTATAGCTTGGATTATAATTGCTCTACCAAATAAAATAATATAAAAATAACATATAAAATATAAAAAATTAAAAAATTAAAAATAAAATAAAAATATTCCTGTGAAAGATATGAATTTTGAGGTAGAGAAAGAGCAGTGTCATTTTTTGCTCAATTTCCAGCAAAATATCTATCTGCAAATAAAGGTTTCCAAAGCCAATTCGCAAATAAATTCTAATTCCTTTAAAAAATTAGGAATTATAAGTTCTGATGTGCTGTTTAATTTGAAAACTGGAAAAACGATGTGCTTCTTCAGTTCTTCTGAGAAACCTAGTGAGATGCAATGGTTAAGGGGCTGAATTAAAAAGGGTCCTAGGATCAGGTCCATGTTCAGTTAATGAAGTTCTGGGTTGGTGAGAAGCCAAATTTTCTCACAGATTTATTAACGTGGAGAAATATTGGAGGAATGAGTGTGATGCATACCACCCCAAGAGCTCAAGAAGGAAAGATGGGGCCTAAATCCAGTGAATGAATGAAACAATCAATCAATCAGTCATCCAGCAAAAATTGTACCCCAACTACTAAAAAGAGAATCTGAGTCACAAGGATGCAAAGCAGAAAACTTGTTTAAAAGAAGTGAATTGAATTGTGGGGCTTTCCTTTTTACCTCAGCAGCCATGTCTTTGAAATTCAGAACATTCCTCCATCCAAAGATTACAACTAATATACAATAGAAGTTTGATGAGAGATAAGTGATGACAGCAGTTTAAAATGTCAAAGTTAACTGAGAAGGGTGGAGAATTGTTTTTTTAAGACAAAGTCACAAAAAGTAAAATGCCTAAATTCACTCCTGATTTGGCCAATATAAAAGTATTACAAAAACAGGTACATTAGCGGCATAACAAAATACATGTGAATCAAGCTGTTCAGGCATATTGCAGCAAAATCCTTTATTTGTTTAAAGGAAATGCTATAACAATGGCTGAGCTTGCTTCAGCAAGCATGGGCTTAATGTTTAATAATATCTAGATCTTTTAATTATTATTTTGAATGGAGGTTTCCCTCTTCTGACAATGTTTGAACAGATGTTCTGCAGGGCCAGTTTTGCTATGCTAAATTTACTTTAACAGAAGAAATTCTTTAGGGAGCATATTTTGAATTTTTTTTTTGTTTAATTGCTAGTTATTGTGATATTGGAACATTCTCATTATATGAAAGAATGATTAAAATCACATTAAAAAGACAACTGGCACCAACTTACAAGGATGCTATCAAATGGAATGGGAAGTCCTTAAGAAGAAATATTTATTTGAATTTCTCTAAATAGAGTAATCAGGAGCCTTGAGACAATATCTTTTAAGAACTGACATTATTAATGCCACATCACATTCAAGCAATGGCAGGATTCACACATTGTTTTAAACCATAAAATAGGCGATATAGGCAATGTTTGTGGGCTAAAAGAATACACGATGAGGTGAAAAATGGCTGAAATGGTCAAAATGAGAAAGAAAGCAAAACTAAAAAGATGAATCCTTCCCTCACTACTATTTGGTATTAGAAGCATATCAGTGGCATAACATCCTCATTTGATGCTTAAGACCAGTCAAATAAAGTCTTCTTTTGTTTTGTTTAGTTTAAAAAAAATTCTGTTTCTTTAAACTGCTTGTGAGTTTATGTCAGTAATCTCTGCACTGTGTTGCAGTATTGTGGTTCCAAGGAAGTATCTGGTGTCTTTTAAAGTATGCTGCATACCAGAGGTGGGTTCTAAATCTTCTTACTTCCAGGTTGCTCAGGGGCGCACTATGACCGTGCGAGCACTTTGCACGTGCACATGCACAGGGCTTTAAAAATCCAAGATGGTGGTACCTATGGGGCCGCTAAAAGAACCAGCTCAGAGTATGGCAGGCCCTGATTGCTAATGGTTCTACCGAACCATGCCGGTAAGTTACTAAAGGTTCGGTAGAACTGGACCGAACCGTTAGGAACCCACCTCTGCTGCATACCCATAATTCCAGTCAGTCCAACACACTGGAAAAGTGCCAGACTGAAAAAGAATAGGCATTTGGCATATGGGATGGAGGGTGGGATTGGGTGAGGTGAAAAAATAATGCAGTAATTTTATTCGGCTTGTAAACCACCTAGAAATGCTAATTGTCACATAAAGGTTTTATTAAACAATAAAGATAAATTTATGGTGGAGGGCTGCAGCTGTATTTTCCAAAAGGAACCTGGCAGATATAATATCAATCATATGTAAATTGCATAAATGTACATATTGCAGAAAATACAACTTCAGTAATAGAGTGATCAATGCCTGGAATGCACTACCTGACTCTGTGGTTTCATCCCCAAACCCTCAAAATTTTAACCTTAGACTGTCTATTGTGGACCTCCCCCCATTCTTAAGAGGTCTGTAAGGGGCGCGCATAAGCGCACCAGCATGCCTACCATCCCTTTCCTAATGTTTCCTTTTATTTGTATTTATTTCATGTATTCAAATCATGTTTATAACTATATATATTATCTAATACATGCTTGACAAAAATAAATGAATAAAATAAAAAGAAATAAAACTTTATCTGTATGTATGAATTTGCTTCACCATGTATGCCACTGAAATTCAGCTGTTAACTGTTTCCTGCTGTCTTATTGCCAAATCTTGCTGCCATGATTTCAATTGCCATTAAATAGGGCCTGAAGCAATAGATTAAGCTCTTGTGAGAGAAGAGCCCAATGTACAGTTTTAGTTTGTTTTCCATTGTGAGTCTAAAATGAACATAATCCAAACACTGCATCTCCCTTTCATAATGGGAGTTGAAGGAAAATGCTTGCTACCTGAGATAAAGTTTCTGTAAATCAGTGAAGCAAATAGGCCATGTGGATTATGTTGCATTCAGAGCTGATCCCAGCTTTTGTAACACATACTAAACAGCAAAATGCAGGAGACGAGGGTTTAATAAAGCTCAGCCTTTCAGCTGCACACACAGCCAATAAAGATTTGAGCATCCTGGGCATGATCAGCATACTAATAGCAGCCTGAAGAAATCCTCAAGCTTGGCTGTTTTGAATAGCAAACCAAATCTTTGTACAAGTCAAAGACAGTATTTACTAAAATAATTTTCCCCCCTGTGCACACCTCTAACAGGAGGGATATGTATATCTATGCTTTAATGTGAAATATCTTGCTGATCTTTCTCATTTGATATTAAATATAAAAGATGACTGAAATAACTAATTTTATTAAATGTTAAAGCATTTCAAAAAATGTCTATATAACCTGCTTCTAATATTAGGCTATGAAGAATAGCCATCAATGTCTATGGAGATTTTCGGTCATCCAGGTCCTGGTTGTCTCAAAGGTGATTTTTCAAGACACAGGCCACTCTTTTGAAGACAGCAAAGTTCACATTTTGGACAGAGAGGACTGCTGGTTTGAAAACTGCCTGCAAGGAGTATAAATTATTCCATTCCCCACCCTCCAATCAGAGCGAGAGAAGCTTCCTGGATGAGAAACAAAACGTCTTCAAAGAAAAACAGAAAGTCCAATTGCCTCTTGAGAAAGCACCTTTGGGAGCAACACTTCAATTATTTGTGAAAAGCTTTCTAAAAAGAATTACAGAAGTTGTGGCTGTGCCAAAACATGGCAGCATGATATAAAGTAGCAGGACCAAGGACTTCATAACTCCCCTGTTTTGGGGACACATATAAGAGCCTAATAGAATTTCTGACCCTCACCCTATATTGCTAAACTGCTATATGCAGGCTGATTCCCTGGGAAACATCTTTGTCCACCGGCTGGAACATTAGTCATTACCATAATGATTACTCATTACTGTACCATTTACTCATTACAATAACTCTCATAGGAGTTATTATATCTCCTATGTAATTATTAAATAGGAGAGAAATGATAGAAAGTTTTAATAATGGTTATTTAATACCATCAAGGACTATCAGGTAAAGGTAGGCAGGGGTCTCATAAAGGACAATACATAACGAAGTCCCCCTGCAGTTTACACTGTCCTGTTAACTGTGTATATTACTTGGTGGAACTTCATGCCTTATTGGTCTCTTTTAGAGCTTAGAAATATTTTCAAAGTGCAATGCAATAATATTACTTTTCTAAAACAAAATGTCAAAATATATTTAAATATTTAAATAAATGTGATGCCTTCCTCAGAAAAGAAGGGAATTATAAAAATACTTTAGATAGTAAGTCTTGGCAGTAAAGATCTGGCTCATAATGTAGGTCAACAAATTAATATGAATGTATATTATCACTAATAATGTAGTTCCGTGACAGAGAATCATACAGGTAGTCCTTAACTTACAACAGCTTGTATAGTGACCAAAAGTTACAATGGCACTGAAAAATAAATAAATAATGTTCAAGGGATCTAACAGAAAAAGGCAAGGCAATTTTCTGCATAAATGAAATTATTGTTAAAAGTGCATGAAATGAAACAATAATAAATCAACCCTATAATCACTCAGCCCAATGTCAGTCATGTGCTTTAATATCCATTCTAGAAAGCAAGAGGATGGGCAACCATTTATAAATCTTAAAGAAGAATGCTCCACAATTTAAAAGCAAAATAGTTGGGGGAAATAATTCTTTGATTTATCAAAGGGTTTTCTGCAGAGGTTATCCCCAGAAGGGCCTTTCCTGCAGACCTTAACATATCAACCATTTCATAACATGAATTCTTATTGTCGAGTACAGCAGAAACATATAAAACCAACAGCCATTATCATCTCCCTTCTGACTTGTTAAATCACTGTCTTTTCAAAATATGTTTATATCCATTCTATATTCTTTAATCATTTTCAACTGTTAGCAGCCAGCTTAATGGCTTTTGGCCAAGTAAAAAAGCTGGTTATCAATGCCTGAAATAAATAAATGTTGCTTCAACCTCAACCACAGTTCTGTGCTGTCAGAAAATCCCTTTTCAGTCCCCACAGAAGATAAAATAGACCAGGATGGAATATTCGTTTTATTTGTGGAAACCAAAGAAATGTAAGGCTCCTGCTACAAAATGAGAAAAAATATAGGAATTCAGAGAGGTATGCTTTGTATATTTGGCTTCTCTCAATCTATACATTAAAGCAACTCAACATAAGAGACCTTTCATTGGCAGGCTGGCCTTCTCTAAATTAATCCTGACTGAAACAGAGCTAGCATCTGCTCTTTTGCAAGGTAGAATAATACAGATACATCTTTCTAGGTTTAAACAAACAAGCTGTTTGCATCATTTTACTCAATAGTTTGAAACTATCAAGAAAAAGTTTATAGAAGCTAGAATTTGCTGTCAAATTGGGCAATAGTTAGGCTAAACTGTATGAAACAATTTTCTGATAAGAAGCCAGTTATCATCTCTAATATTAATTTAGTAACAAAAAACAGGAATTGTCACTGTCAAAGTCCTGGGATTTATTACTCAGCAACAGAATGAATTTCTATTATTATAAATAGTAAGTATAATTACCACTAGTTCCAGAAGAAATGTCATTTTCCAACTGCATTATTTATGCAATTGTGTTTAATTGGCTCTCCAATCTCTGATACATAGTTTCTCTTTACTTTCTTAAAACAATCAAGAAATAAACCTTGCAGCATTTTATTCCACCATAAAATATCTTTTATCTAATCTATTCAATGCTGAAACAAATACCCTTTTTAAAACTCATTCTAAACTACATCCAACAGGAAATTGAAGAGTCTAATATCCAGCTGGAAACTGATATCCTAATGGAAATTTGAGAAGTGAAGTATCTAAACCAGTTTCCCCTCTATACAATATTCTTTTAGGAACGTCATATTTGTTAGTGAATCACTGCAGTTGTTTAGTTAATTACACCGTTGTTAAGTGAAGTTAAATAAAATTGTGACATAAGGCTAAAAATAGCCACATCACAATTTTAAAATGCCAAAAACTCCAAAACTCTTTTACCCATGCCACCAGCCCTTCAAGTAGACCAAATCTGGACACCAAATCTGGACACCAAAGTAATTGCAGGTGAATATTACTTTTACTGGAGATTACACTAACAAAATTATGCAAATCTGAATGTGCTTTCACCCCCTCCCCCCCAATCCTTCATGACAACTAGGGAGTGTGAGATCTGAGATGCTATGTCAAATTATATTTCTACCCAAGACCCAGATTTATTTTATCTGACTATTATCTTGTCTGCAGTTCTTCCTCTTGTTCCTCAATGTTATTCTTTCTTCCCATTACACACACACTTTAAGGGAGATGGGCAATTAAAAATGTGAAATATAAATAAAATAAATAAAGAGCCTTGATCTACTAAATAATAATTACTCCAAAAAAGCAATTAATGGTATACTCGGCCACAGAAAATTGGCCGCCCATGTAACCTGAAACTTATTAGCAAAGTGAAGAGGGTTATTTCACAACAATTTCTCACTCTGTTGATGGTGTAACCAGTTCTGGCTGAATTATCCATTTTTGTCCAAAAAAAAAATTTTTTTTTAAAACCTTACACAAGAAACCCTTCTTTTGCTCTTAGTATATGTGATTAATTTAGTAAGTTCTTGCTACAAGGTTACTAAAGTTCAATATGTAGATATTATTCCAATTATTAAAAAAGGAAATATGCTTAAAGTGTATTACAATAGTTAAACATTTTGTCTTTATATGTCAGGGTCCATCTATTGCCAACTCAGGTTTACAGTATTATAGAGTTACTCATTACAATGTTAATGGCTTCTGTCAGGATTTATTGATTTTGATGTCAGCTCCTCTCTAAATACTTCAACGGTAGGTTTATAAATCATATTTGCACTGATAAATATGATGAATGCTCAGCAAGAATGATCACTACTTAAACCAAGCTACAGGGCTGTTGTATTAAAACTGAAAAAAGTTTCATCAACAATCATAAACCATCTGAAATTAGAAGTAATTAAAATGTAGCTCTTAAGTGACATACATCCTGTCTTTGAAAGGGTTACTTTTTAATGTCAAAGTAATTGTCAATAGATACGGTAAAGTCAATAAACAGTTTCTCCGATTTGTTGCAAAGTTTGCATGCATTCACAGCATGTTCTTTTCAGACTTTAGAAAAGAGATGAACATTGTAACTTTAAATTAAGTTGAAAGATGGAGTTTTATAATAACATAGTAAGAAATGTAGACAGAGCAATACACTATCTCGCTTTTACTAGCGTATATTATCCAACAGCTTGCAATAGTAACAGGCAGAAGGCAGCAAGTAAGTGTGGTGAAGTTTACAAAGATTTACATTGAAAAGAATGAATATTTCAATATTCAGTCTTTGTCTCTTACTTCTGTATATACAATGTGACCAACAATTCCCTAGATCAATTGCTTATTTCAAACAAAATAACATTAAAAATAAATACAATTGGAATGCCTCTTATTGGCATAGAGCAATAGCAATAGCACTTAACTTATATACTACTCCACAGTGCTTTACAGCACTCTCTAAGTGTTTTACAGAGTCAGCATATTGACCCCAAGAATCTGGGTCCTCATTTTACCAAACTCGGAAGGATGGAAAGCTGAGTCAACCTTGAGCTGCTTAGGATCAAACTCCTGGTGGTGGGCAAATTTAGCCTGCAATACTGCATCTAACTACGGTGCCACCACAGTTGTTTTATGTATTCCTTAAAAAATAACTTTGAAATGTCATAATCAAAGATTATAAATTATAGAAGGAATTGTTAAAAGTGTTTCCTCTTTAGGATCAATTACATGGTTGAATCAGGGGTGGGTTCTAAATTTTTTACTACCGGTTCTGTGGGCATGGCTTATTTTGTGGGTGTGGCTTAATGATCATGTGACCAGATGGGAATGGCTTGGCGGTCATGTGACCGGGTACACGAGATACAATTTCCCTGTCTATTTATTTACTACTACTGAACATCCAAAATATGCTATTTAATCCTATGTATATATGCCATATGTGTACATACATATTACATAGTATAGACTAGTGTGTATAGGCACACAAAAAGATACATTATCTACTATATATACTGTATGTGTATGTACACACACACAGAGCTCTTCTAAAACTATACACATTCAACCTCACTTACTGCATTTGGAAAAACACACCCAGAGTCCACTTTCTGCCAC
>JANHFT010003405.1:183993-194119 GCA_032467955.1 Pseudoxenodon macrops
TCAACTGCCAGAATTCTGGGAGTTGAAGTCCAAACATCTTAATATTGCCAAGGTTGAGAAACACTGACTTAGGGGAAGGCGGTCATTTTCAAATGAAATAGGTTCACCTATTTTCTCCGCCCTCACCACGGCTGGACCAACCTGCTGCCCCTTGGCCTCTGCTTCTATTTCTGCAGAGGTGGGGGGGGCGGGGGGGACGGCTTAACTGCTGGTGTTGCCAACATCTCCCCTCAAGTAGAAAAATTATAAACTGCCCTCCAACCATCAGCATCCGGACCCAATAAAGTGAAACGACGTGGAGAGACGAATCCAATAAAAGAGGCAGGGATTATTTCGACCCTCCCTTCTGGATGCTCAAACAAATTCTTCCTCGTCCTAAAGAAACTCGGAGTCATAAGAAAGCAAAACCGTCAGACTTCAATGGCATTTTCCTAAAGATTGCTCTGAGTTGATAAATTCAGAAAGTGTGAAAAGAGTGAGGAGCAACTCGGTTCATTTTCTGAGAGGGAAAAGTCCCTAGGCCGCTCAAGAAATGCACCCCAGAGTGGTGGTCTTACCCCAAAGCAAACGGCACTAAATTGTCTGTGTGTGACTTGGGGCCACATTTACTTAACGCTAGAGAAATCCCACCAAATTGCTTACATATTGGATCGGACCCATATTCCGAATGAAGCGAACACTTATTTTTATTTTGGTGGTAGAATTCTGTAAGAAAGAAAACGTTTACTTGAACCTGCCTTGAATAATGTATCTTGTCTTTTTATGTACACTGAGAGCAAATGCACCGAAGACAAATTCCTTGTGTGTCCAATCACATTTGGCCAATAAAGAATTCTATTCTATTCTATTCTTCTGCCCTCGCTCGTGGATTTCCACGAAAAGCGGCGGCCTGCCTGGGGCTGGAAGGGCTTCCGAGGCCATCCGCCTTTCCTTGCAATGTGGGGCGTTTGCCCTGTAATGCGTCGGGAGGCAAGGCAGGAGGGCCCCTGTCTCCAGGGCAAGAGCCCCTCTCGGGTCCAAATCCCGCCTTCCCCTGAAAGCCAAGGCGGGGGCTTCAGAGGCTCCGGCCTCCTCTCAGCAAATCTCTCTCCAACCCAGTTCAGGCCGCGCCAGAAAAGCGCGCGAAGCCAACCGGGCTCTTCGCGGGGAAGGCACTTGGAGTGAAAGAAGGGCGACCAGAAAGCTGGGGGGAGGGGCGATGTGGCGTCCCAGGGCTGCCTCAGAAACCGCCACTTTGGCTCTGCGGAAAGTTGAGGCGAAAAACACGCACAACTGAGAAGGACCCAGAAGCCCCCCCTTCTCTTTCCCTCTATTTCCCCCCCCCCTTCCCCTTCTCCGGCTGGGGCCTTTGGTCGGCGGGTGAAGGCAGCGGCGAGGCTCCCGCTACGGCTGCGGTCTTTGGCGGAGACTCGCGTCACGCGAGGCGTCTTCCCCTCCCCGCCCCTCCCGTCTCTTCCAACCTGCCGCGGGGAAGGAGCTGAAGAGGCAGCCACTTGGGAGCGCCTTTGCCAGCCTGGCCAGCCAGCGGAGGAGGAGGAGGAGGAGGAGCTGTTCTGGCGGGGAATCGCTCCAGCCGGGCCTTCGACCGCCAGGCCGGGAACCGGAGACCAAGCCAGCGAGATGGTTGGGGAGGGCGGGGGAGAGGAGGGAGAGGAGCGGGTTTGGCTGCTGAATCCCTCCCCCCTTGAGTTGGGCGGCTGACTGGAAGCGCCCCTCAGTGGGTCCTGGAGTTGGCTCGGATCCCGCAGTGGAAGGAAACGCTCAGCATCCCACGTGGGAGCGGAGAGAGCCGCGGCCTTCGGAAAACTCTGGTCCCTCCAGAGTTTCGGATTCGCCGTCGCGGAAGCGGGTGGGGCGTAAATCAGTTTGGCCCGAAAAGGTCCCAAATAAACCCGGGCAAGTCGCCACTTGTGCAGGGAGGGGAGCCGGAGCACCGCCAGCTGGCCGGTTGTCGAACCAGAGGAGCGCCTCTGTCTGAGGCGGGTGTGTGTGTGTGTGTGTGCGCGCGCGCGTGCGCGGAGTGGCTGGGGACATTGCGCGGGATTTGGGCTTCTGTGCTTCGATTTTTCAGCTTGGCTTCCGACCTGGTTCCGAATTCAGATCTGAACCGGGTGTGGTGGGGGGGGGAGAGAAGAGACTCCAGGGCGACTCCCCCGTTCCCTTTCCCCGGTGACAGCCAAAGGTTTTGGACAAGAGTAGGCGGGCAGAGAGACGCAGGCGAGGATCCCGCCGACCCACTGCGCGGACAGCCGAATGCGGAGCTGTTGCTTCGCGGTTAGGAGACCCGCAAGTTAAGGCAACAACCGCCGTCGCTTGTCCGGACTCTGGAGCCGGACCTGCCCCTCCGCCCCTCCCTCAACTGCTTGTTGGCTGGTTGGCTGGCTGGCTCAGCGTGGACCCGAGTCAAAGTCCACATGCCCGCCACCCCTCCAGTACCGCCGCCTCCGCCCGGGGCTCTATTATGCAAGTGAAGCCCCGGCCGTCGCCCTTGCCGGAGCCGCCATGAAGGAGAAGTCTAAGAACGCCGCCAAGACGCGGCGGGAAAAGGAGAACGGCGAATTCTACGAGCTGGCCAAGCTGCTGCCCCTGCCGTCGGCCATCACCTCCCAGCTGGACAAGGCGTCCGTCATCCGCCTCACGACAAGCTACCTGAAAATGAGAGCCGTCTTCCCGGAAGGTAAGTCCCCCCCCCTCCAGGGACCCCTCCGCTCTCCGGAATGAAGCCGCTTGACCTGCCCGTGGAGAACGCGGGCAGGGAAGTGGCGCGCTCCCCCCACCGCCACTTGAGAGGGGCAGGCTAAGCAGACGCTCCCATCCCCAGGTGGTCCCTTTGCCATCTGGGCAAAGTGGTCCTTGTCGGGCTCAGACTCGGGACTCTTTCTGTTCCTCTTGCCCGCCCAAACGTTCCTACGGGCGGGCGTGTGGCAGAGAACGAAGGGTGCCTGGATTCAGCTTCTAACAGTTCGGAAGATGGACCGATCCTGTCAAAAGCCCGACCGGGTCAAAACTGTCAGAACCGTGGTATCGAAATGCGGCTTTGCTTCGAGGGTGCCTAAGTTTGCCTGCGATCTCAAAAGTCTTTTAAGTTGAGACAAAAAGTTCTGATTTGCCTTTGGTTCCTCGCCGTTTCTTTGACCTTATTAGGAGGATGGCAGAATCCAAATGTCTCCGGTTATTTTTGGAAAAGTGTTTCAGAGGAAGGTAAAGGCAGGTTTAGGATGGAGAAGGTAGCCAGCAGCGGGCTATGTATGGACACACTGATTTACTGATGCATTTCACATTGCCTTAGTCCAGGGGTCAGCAATCTTAAACACTCGAAGAGCCATTTGGACCCATTTCCCACAGAAAAGAAAACACCAGGAGCCACAAAAACCCTTCTATTGTGCCTGGCTATTTCTTGAGCGGCTACAAAACTAGTATATTGAATTAAGCATTCTGTTTTTTTTTCTGAAACTTTTCTTTTCTTGGATTATCCAGGGTTGGGCTAATGGGGTTTGAAAAGCTCAATAAATCATGTACCGGTGGGTGTCGCACATTGGTGATTGTGACAGATATTTTGAGTGATAGAGAGCCTCAGCAGAGGGATGAAAGAGCCACATGCGGCTCCAGAGCCGCAGGTTGCTGATCCCTGCCTTAGTCGGTTCAAAATCAGAGAACTTTGGTGGAGTAATTTCCTTAGGCTTCAAGACCACAAAACGCGTTTCCACATTAGTTAGATAGGGTAATAGGAACCACAGAGTCTTTTTGGAAAAGAAACAGATACGAATGAAGGTCCCCTTGCTGGAATCACTCTTAGGCTGTTGTGTAGGTGTGGTGGAAGGTTAGAATCAGTAGTTTCCTTTGAAGTATAAAGAATGTAACCAGACGCAACAAAATATCTCCCTTGGAATATGCAGTGTATTTCCTCTGCACTCCCACGAGGGTAAGTAGGGAAAAGAGGTGGTAAAGGATTAATGTAGACTTCGCCTGAGAAGAAATCTCGATCTCGGAGGTGTGTAAAGTGTCTGAAGAAAGAGAGACTAATCCTTGAAATAGATCTGAGGGCTCAACTTCACCCCCCCTCCCCCACTAAGTAAAAATGGTGTAACGGGCTCAAGAGGGAGAAAAAAAATGAAAACCAAACGACCCGCGTTCATAAAAGTTCCTGACATCTTAAAATATGATTTACCTACCTAATATTTTGGAAGTGTATATCCTGTATGAATAATATTGCACAAGATCCTCGAAATGCAAATCCATTCTATTAAGCTTCCCTTTCCTAGGACCTATAGAGCCGAACAGGGCAAGGAAGCAGACAAAGGAACAGGTCGATTCTTCGCAGTTTTACTCCGGCATAAGATTGAATGAGATTTATTCTGGATTGCATGGGAATAAGGTTGCAGCCTCATTCCCTCCAAATCGTGTATTTAACCATGTTGAGCATAGAAGAGGCAAAGGGTGGCACATTGCTGCTAAGTAAAAATACCGAGGATCTAAATGCCCGCAGAAATTATTGGATTACTTTTCCTTGAAACCAAATCGCCTCCGTAGTTCAAATCCAAAGGTATTTGGAATAGAAACGTCAAATTTAATGATGTGGGGGTGGGCACGACTAGTTGGAAATTTACTGAAATTTGCTTTTAATATATATGAATTTGTATGTAGGGCCAATGTGAAAATCTAGTGAAAAAAGAAAGCAGAAGGATCCTGCCCGTTTATTTAATGATTGTTTCCTTATTCTCAAGAAATTTACAAACGGGAGGACTTAAATAAGAGCTAACTTTTAAACGACCGCACAATTATTAGTGCACTCCCGTGCATAGTCGTCAAAGGAACTGGATTTGCTAAAACTCGGGCCGCAAGATCCGTATCAAAAGCCAACTGCTGAATATATAAATATATAATATAAATATATATAAATATATCTTCATTGCTGATATATTGCCATAGAAATGGTCGGAGACGCTTTAAATCGCGAGCGGGATATTATTGAACATAAAGGTATTTGAAAGTAGGATAACTCTACCCGGAGGACATCCAAAGTCCCGCACGCGGGTTTTTTTTTTAAGGGAAGCGGGGGTCGTTTTTCTAGGCAGCTGCTTTCAGCCACTCTTTCCGCTGGATCGGCAAACCAAAGCCGGGGACTTGACGAGGCACTTGGCGGCTTTGAATGGGCAGAGATGAATGGCAACAACCTCCCCCCCCCCGTCTCAGGACTCCGGGTCTCTCCTTAAAGCAACCTCCACAAACCCGGGGACCCCCGTTCATTACTTTACTTCGTTTTCCTGCTGCTTAAGAGAGTAGGGCACCTTCCCACTCAGAAACAGGTTAGAACTTCCTCTCTTCCTAAGCAGCTTTAGCTTTCTATACTTCCCAGCGGACCACAGTTCTCCTCCCCTCCTTCTCCTTTCCTCCCCCTGCGAGATACCACCCTGCAGCCCACCGCGGTCAGGGGGCTGATTACCCACCACTACAGCAAGGGCTTTGAGTGCAGGAAGTGGCTGGGTTTATTTGAGTCGCCTTGTTCCCCAATTCTCTAAAATGCTTTGTTCCCCGTTGCGGAAAAGGGAGCTTTTTAAAGATGTCTTAGAATGTAGGCGAAGGGACAGCTACAGTTGCAACTATAACATTGGCCCAAGGTCGCTCAGCTGGATTTGTACCTAAACTGGGACTAGACGTGAGGGTCTCCCAGTTTTTAACCCGACGCCTTTACCAATACACCAAACTGGCACTCTCCACTTGCATGTTTAAAATACATTAGAAATCTCGCATAAAAGTCACCTTTTTCTTATATTTCGCTTAACCCTTCTCTAAATAGAATAAAACTACTCCAAAGTGGAAGAAATGATAACTAACCCCTCTTAATGAAAAAAATCTTGACACTAACACTTTAGTTTCCATTGTGTTGGTGTGTGTGTATGCGTGGGCACTTGCTTCCAGATGAACTGCTGCAGCTCCTTGGGCAACCTGTGACTATAAAACCCATCAAATTTTTGTCTTGCATTTACTCCCAACTAAATGTTCATTGAGGGAAGGTAACAATTCTGCAACAAAGAACTCACCTTCTTCCAATCTTATAAATTTTAAAAGGTGGAGTAATTTACTCCAAGCCTCAATCTTTCTGCATTGAAAAATAAATAGGTCTCATTCCCAGGCAAATGAACCTACGAATGTTGTAGCCTAAATGACCCAAATCGTCTTGAGTTTGTTGCCTTCTTAAAATATGTTTCGGGATTCTTTAACTCACAGAACTGTAGCAACCCGTGCTGTAAGAGCCAGGTCCCCCTTTGTAATCTGTGTCATTTTTCCTAATAAAAAGGGGGAAAGGGAAAATGCTGATTAATATTAACCACTTGGTTGAATAAAACCAGGTCTCAGTTCCTATATGGAGTAGGAAACAATTTCCACTGTGGGAGAGTTCAAGGTGGATTTCCGAGTAAGACTTTGTGGATGTGGACACTGCTAAAATTTTGAGGGCATTAGTCATTTGGAACAGTATTTCTCAACCTCTGCAACTTTAAGGTCTGTGGACTTCACACCCCTGCACCCAGAGCCAACAACCAGAATTCTGATCTGGAGTATTTTATAACATTAACCAGGCGCCGTGGTGCTGAAAGAAAGCCCGCCCTTATTGCTGTTGTATCAGCATCGTGGCTGAAAGGCTCGGAAAGATCTCAGACCATTGTACCAGATAGGATTAATTTTGAATGGTCCAGGATTTTACCACAAATTATGCTGCTTGCTCTCGGTTCCGATCACCCTCTGGGGGAAGGCGCAGCTTTTCTTGTGGCGAATTAACACCAAACCTCTCCTTAAGGTCAACCTTCCAAATGAAACGTTTCAGATCTGGTTTGTGATCAGCTGATTCCACTACCCGCCTGTTGCTAATCCTCTGATTTTACCGCCTTAATGTGAAAGAAGGAAAGGGTTTGCCATAGACTTCAATTCCCACTGAACTCTCTAGCTGAATTTTGAAACTCACAGATTGGGGGGCCGGTCCATTTTTAAAAATAGTCTTTGCAGGTGAACATCTGTGTGTCTGTGTGTGTTTATTTTTTTAAAAGCAGGAACATATTAAAATCCTGAAAACATAAACCATGATGTATGGCCGTGTGTGTAAACTCTTGTGCATTTCCTTTTCAACATCAGAAGGAGAAAAAACGTTTGGTGACTGTATGCATTAGTAATTGGGGTAATTTGCAGGCACTTTAATCCGAAGGGGAGCTTTCTACAGCACTCTTTGCTTTAAGTTTCCCATTAGAGTTACAGCTTATACATTCATTCAAACAAAATAAATACAAATAAGTACATTTCCCAGTAATTCCTCCAAGTATCTCTGACTACACAGAAAACTCAAAATCCAGAAATATAAGAATCTGTTTGTTCGCTAGGTAGTTCAGGAGCGACTTCCTCTTAATTCTCCCACTAGGAGATGCAAACAAAAAAATGTTATGGTAAATTCTGGAATGAGCAGCTGCTAATTTAATAAAGTTGGTTTTGCCAATCTTAAGCAAGAAATACATTATTTAAAGTTTAAAAGGCAGAAGAAGTGGGACAGATTACACCAGGGCTTTTTAGTGGAGGGTTGTGGACTTTCCCCCACTCCTCTCTGTGTTTTCAGGATCCTGGAATTGTTCCTTTGTTATCTGCCATAACTCCAACAATTCCTGTTCTGTCTTGTTGCTTGGAAAAACGCCTGGGTTTTTCCTGGTCAGTCAAACTCAGTCTTTCCTTGTGGGAACTTGATCTATCTTGAAACAGGTGGTTGCTACAGCTGTAGCCCTAGACAAAAGCACAAAGAAAACCATCCCAGTTGAACTTCATGGGCCTATCTTCCAAAGCAAGCTTTTTCAGCAAAAGGTTTTTTGAGCTTAGTTTTAGAATACAAACGGCATAAATCCTAACTTTTCAGTTGTACCCATTTGAGGATCGGATCTACAGGAGAAACAATTCATGTGTTGACCACAACCTGACACCAAAATTTAGCAGGCAATATAGCTGGAGGATTCTAGTGGCCCCAATGCCTCGAGCAGAATTGCCTGTTGGGCACCTCTGATGAAAATCAAAGAAGGTTCTCTTCTATTTGAAAGAAATACATCCTTGGGGATGTAATATCAAGGCTAAGTCTGTTAGCTTGACCTTCTTTTCTCCGGGATTCTTGAGCTTCTACATTTTGTGGTGACTTTTGAGAGTTATGAATTAGTGCAGGAAGGAAGCAGTAACCAGCACAGATCTAGGCTCTGTAACATCTGCTACAGTGCTTTTCATATATATTCTTTATTACTGGAACTCTTCCCTGACCTTTCCCTCCCTCCTTGATTTTCTCTTGTTCTCCTTGGTTGATAATCGTATTTTTCCAGCACTAAACAATAAAAAAGAGAGAAAGAAAACATTCTAGAACTCAACTTCTTCATCCCTGAAGGTTGTTGACATTGGAGTTAAATTGTGACTCAGTGGAGCACTGAAAATGAACTTTTAAAATAACCCCCTTCCTAATTATTAAACCAAAAGAAGCAAGCTGTTTAATTAATGACACGGAACACACTTGCACGCCCAATACCTCTGCTGCCTAATGGATGAAAGAATCTGGAGAAATAGGAAACCTTCCTTAGGAATCTCTCTTAGCTTCCAAAGTAGCAGCTTAATGGTATCAATGATAAACAAAGAATAAGTTTAATGTGCTTAACAGAAAAAAATCTGCTGCATTTGAGTAAGCCAATTAGATTCAGTGGGCTTTTCCTCTCCCTCTGTCCCTCCTTCCTCTTTTGCACACATATATACAGATGCTACGCATATACACATGAACACAGATGCACACATGGATAATTTGTATTCCTTTTGTTAAGGAACAAAAAGATTGAATACAAAAGAGTAGAAAGACAGGCACACAACTAAAACAGAATAATAGTAATTAGTCTGAACCTGCAAAGAGGGAGTAAGGAAAGTTAAGGTCCAGAAAAAGGTAAGGCTGGCAACTAATGCCAAAAATAGCAAAACATAAAATAAGCCTCCCTTATTTCAATATTGTAAGGAGTATTGAATATTGAATATTAATATTGAAAGGAACAAGACGAAAATCAAGGAAAGACAGGTCTACTAATGGGAGCCTATGGCAAGAAGGTGACAGGCAGCAGGGAGAAAGTTATGAAGTTGATTCTACCTGTGGCTTTCCCCAAAGTATCTCACACTACTGCTGGGAAGATAAAGCATGAGAGGAAATATGATTTATTTCCTTTGAGAAAAGCTGGTATAAATGCATTCTGTTTTATTGGAGTTATTGATGACGTGTTGATCACAATGTGTAAACCTTCCTAAATATGAAGTAATGCAAATTACTTTCAGAGATCTCAGGACTGGAATCCTGGAACATGAGAGAGCTCTATGGCTCAGTTAGGACTGATCTAAATTCTATTGAGAAAGGGAATTTTAATCCATGCAAGCATTCCTACATCCTCAGCAACTTAAAGGTGTATGGACTTAATGCTCAGAATTCCACAGCCAGTTGCCATACCTTAAAGTGGCCAAGGTTGAGAAACACTATTTTAGAGCCAATTCCAATTCTGTGTTTAGTTTTCTTTTTTATCATCATGACACTCTGTTCAATATTTGACTACATTATATTATTACTTATATTATTATGTACATTGATAACCATTAAATTAAGCATGACCTGGATTTTACCATTAAGATTTTGATCATATTGTTACTAATTATGTAATTCATTAAAAAAAAAACCATTTTGAGATGGGATTACATTAGGAAACTCAAATCATATGTAAAATCATATGTCCCATTAAATTCTCATTGGACTTGTTAAAATTACAACCTTAAAACTGCAACCTTTTAAGCACAGATATATGCAATTTATCCCAGTAAATCTTTCTTAGATTTTGAATAAGATACATAAAATTGTGCTGATAATATAAATGTATGGAAGTAATTATTAATTACTTACCAATCTTTTGGACTTGCCTGTGGGAAGTGCACCTTTTATAATAAATGTGAATTAAATATTAAAACAATAGTTATTTCTGCCACAGAAGATGACTGTTGTTAATTTGTGCATCTGACTTTTCCCCCCTTATATGTTAAGTGCTAGTTAGTGTCTAGAAGGAAGAAGAGAGAAGGGGCAAGCTTCATTTTAATA
>JANHFT010003405.1:214674-233255 GCA_032467955.1 Pseudoxenodon macrops
AGAGAAAGAGGGGGAGGGAAAGAGAGAGGGAGGGAGGGAAAGAGAGAGAGAAACAGAGAGAGGGATGGAGGGAAAGAGAGAGAGAAAGGGAAAGAGGAGGGAAAGAGAAATGACATTACAAAACTTTTTCTTTTTTATTGTTGCTAAATGTAATATTTCAAAAGCAGAAAAAAAATGAAAGGGCATAAAAGTACATTTATCACATTTTTCTTGGAACAGTTAGCTGAAGTCTGCCTTGTTTATCATTATTTCAGGTAGTAAAACCTCATTATTCAAGTTAAATTGCTGTGTTGGCACTTTGCGATAAATAAGTGGGTTTTGGGTTGCAGTTTGGGCACTCAGTCTCTAAAAGGTTCGCCATCACTGCCTTATAAGATACAGTGCTGATAGCTTCTTCACTGCTCTACCCTTATAATGGATAGGGTAGAAAGAACCCTTGTTCTTTTTCTTCTCAGAACAAAGGGATAGAAATAATTTTTTTGGAAAAGACTTACATGTATCTATGTCGAAGATTAACAAAGTCTGACCAGTTAATTTAAAGAAGATTCCAAAAATCTTGGTCAGCATACAAAGGAAGATTTTTTTCTAGAAAAATATATCTGAGATTTCTCATCTGGTCAACTTATTTTAATGAAAAACTTAAATACCAACAAAACTACTCTCAGGATGTGGATTGCTGAACGATTTCTGGGATTATGTTGCATCAACTGACAAATGGGAATGAGGGTGAGAAGACAATAAAATGTGTTAAACTTAATTTTTCTGCAGCCACAAATGTATTATTTCAGGTTTTTCTCCCCTCAATGTATTTTATGTTAAAAAATTCCAAACACATTTCTGTTTTTGTTACATGAACATGCTTTGCAAAAACAGCACAGGCTGCAGTGGAGGCATTGTGAGGATATGTAATCCATTTTTTTCTTTGCTATGACTTCATATTTTAGATCAATAGTATATGTGGAATATTAATATTCCACATATAAATTCTGCGATGACCAAAATATTGGCTGCTTTGAAACTGTGTTTTGTACATATAGAAAATAAGATATAAAATAAGTTATCAAGGTAACCTAAAGTAATCATACGGCATGTGACTTAAGAGTAAACATATGTAGGATTGTTATATTAATTACACAGTGGATTTTGTGTTATAAGATTTGAGCAAAGGAAATATTTATATGTAAAAACTAAAATAATTATGTTTCTTTTCTTACTTGAAAAAGTTGTCCTATGTATATTCTTTTAGATTCTCTTCTTAAAAAACAAAAAAGAACAGTCTTGCTTGAAAAGTTACACATTCTGTAATTTTACAAAAGCCAAGAGGCAGAACATAAATGTAATTAAACCTCTTTAATGTTTTTATAGTGTTGGTGAAAGGACAAGTCACAACCAAGTATTATCGGTTGCTGTCAAAAAATGGTGGCTGGGTTTGGGTCCAGAGCTATGCCACTATTGTACATAATAGCCGCTCATCAAGACCTCACTGCATAGTGAGTGTTAATTATGTCCTAACGTAAGTTGTCATTTCTTGCAATTAGATGCTGACAAATAAATAACTGTAGCTCCTTTTTATCTTGTTTTCATTTCCTAAATGGTTGATAATTAAATATACATTATATTGTCATGGGACAATATATCAGAATGACAATAAACCATTTTTGGTTCTAGTATCATGTATTGTTTGTTTCAATGCCTGTCTTAGACAAGCAGCTATCAACAGCTTGTTGATATTCCCCAGAGGGAATGTACCGTAGTTTCTTTTCTGTTTGTGGCAGAAAAAATCTTGCTCTTTGGCTAGGTTCTGAAAAATCTCTTACTTTCAATTATCCTGGAGTCATAATCTTGTAGCCTAATTGTTTCAGCCACTTTATGAACTAACATGTGTCATTTCATTCATTGTAGGGTTGACCCCCTTTTCCTTTAGATACATCTTCACTGGGAGGCTTTTGTGCATCCTCAATGTCTTATTAATACACAACACTCCAAGTATCTCTCATGATTTTTTTTGTTTTAGTAACACAGCAAAGCAAATAAACAAGCTTCCACTTCTGAGTCAGCATACCTTTGCAAGAGTTATTCACATATAGACTAGATAAGGAAAATGTTTCTCTCTGCTGACTTGCTTGATAACAGCAATATCATAGCAATGTGGCAGGAATTAGAAATGTTGGATCACACATTTTTAAATGAGTTGTATTCTGACTATTGGTGATATAATTGGGGCACAAATAAGTAGGAACAGGTCTAAAAGTGTTTTATCTATACACAAGAAAGAATCTGATCTACTGAGAGTCAAGGGAAATTGGTGCTAGATAAGAGTTAACAGAATTCGCAGGTGTCTGACTTAGGTTTACAATGGCTGTGGAAGGATTCTATACGAATGATGCATTTGACCCCACCTTCGGGCTCCACCTGGTAATTTTCTACAATAACCTGAATAACGTGCATACTAAGGTGTAATGGACCACAGAGAAGTGGCAGTTTCCTAGGAAGGAGAGAGAATATTCCAGAAAAGAGGAGTGGGGGAGGCAAGACAAGAAGCAGTATTGCCAGGATCTGGATAGGGGACAGGGGACAGGGGGAGTAAGTAAAGATGGTCACTCCCTAGAATGTACCCAGGGCTTATTGGTTAGGGTAAGAATGGTTAGGGTAAGAATAGTAAGAATTTTATCTAGCGAATTATAGTGTTTGAGCAAATAAAGAACTGAACTCTGACTGAATTGCTCTTCTTCATTCTTGGGCTTAGCCTGATAATAGATTTTCCTATAGTCAATTCAGGTTGTTCTCAGATTATATCTTGAGTATATATACAAGTTGAATGTCTATATAATTGCTGCTTATACAGAAACATTATAAATTAACTTTATATTGTCAGTTGTCCATTTACTTCCGTGCAACCTCAACCAAGAGACAAGTCTTCTATTATTGCATGTTCCTAAATTCTTCCTCTCTGGAAAGATCTTTGTAGTTCAAATTGAGAATTTTGATTTAAATTTCAAAGTTTATGAATTATACTTACCACCAATTTCAAGGCAATCTACTACATTTCCTTTGTATGGAATTTCATTTTAATACATGGTTTTTGGATAAAATGTTTAAAACTGTGTTTATATGGATGGATTCTTGGCAAAACTAGATGAGAAATAGATTGTAATCAACCTGTTGCTATAATGTTGTCTTGCAGAGATATAGAATATAAGGAACTTCCATTATCACTGGACCAAATTGCTGTTTCTAAATCACAATTTTCATGCAGAAATTTGATGTCTACCTCACAAGAAACAAGAAAAGCAACAAAACCTAGGAGTAATAAAATGAAGTTGAAGCTCAGAACAGCTCCTTATCCGCAGCAGGTATTTTTTTCCTTCCCTTTTGACAAAACTGTTCATATATTAATAGCATGACAGCCTTGATGCAATAGAGCCACTCCTTGTTTAGTGACTACCTCAGTTAGTGACCATTTACAAATATAATGGTTAAAGCAATAATGAAAAGTTCACTTTTTGACCGATGCATCCATCTACAACCAAATTTTGTGAGTCAGACAAAATGCATATCAGAATGAAAGTAACGCAGACATAGCTGTATGAGACTGGAAAATGTGGCAGTAACCAGTAATCTTTGCAGTGTCTCTCTTTGTCACAAGTTCACGTAACTACCATTTCACTTCATCACCTGATTTCTGGAACAGCACATGGTTATTAAAGGAGGTGTGGGTATACTAGCTTTGCAATTAGTGCTTTAGGAATTATTTTTCTTTTTTTTGTGAAATGTGAAAGGAGAAAAATATTATTGTAAAATTATTGTATTATTATATGTAAAAAATTATATGTAAAGATGGAATGTGGAATTATATGTATGGATAATAAAAAAAAAGGAATAGTCACTAGAATTTCTCTGCTATTCAAATTATCAATATTTGCACCTTTTGTAATCTACAAGTTGACGTACTGGTCCATAAATATTCAGGGACAAGAGTAAGAACTGCTGTAGTGTCATTACTCTTGTTGATCTTTGTTATTACTCTGTTATCTATAGATTTTTAAAATATCACAATGGCATGTTATATCAATAACATGTACTTTTGTAATAATTATTGTAAAGTATTTTTCTTTTTGGATACTGGTTCTAGCCAGGGTTAAAGATTTCCTCATTGCTTCCATTTACTGCACACCTCATCAAATGCTGATTTATAGAGACCATCATTTTTGGTGCCACCAGCACAATTTCTCATAATACCTTAGTTGATTATGTTATGAAGATTGCACTACTGTGCATTAAAAATAGAAAGTTTCCTAGCCTAACCTAGCTGGTGTTTATTATTCTCTGGTCTGTTTCAAAACATGTAAGGTTTTTTTAGCCCTCATTTTTTAGAATAGAATAGAATTTTATTTGCTAAGTGTAATTGGACACACAAGGAATTTGTCTTAGTGCATATGCTCTCAGTGTACATAAAAGAAAATATATGTTCATCAAGAATCATAAGGTACAATACTTAATGATAGTGCAATGAGCAATCAAATCATATTAGGAAACAGTCAATATAAATCATAAGGATATAAGCAATAAAGTTACAATCATATAGTCATTAGTGAAAGGAGATGGGTGATAGGAACTATGACAAGATTAATAGTAGTGCAGACTTAGGAAATAGTTTGACAGTGTTGAGGGAATTATTTGTTTAGCAGAGTGATAGCGTTCGGGAAAAAACTGTTCTTGTGTCTAGTTGTTCTCTATAGCACCGTTTTGAGGGAGGAGTTGAAACAGTTTATGTCCAGGATGCGAGGGGTCAGTAAATATTTTCACAGCCCTGTTTTTGACTCGTGTAGTGTACAGGTTCTCAATGGAAGGCAGGTTGGTAGCTATTGTTTTTTCTGCAGTTCTAATTATCCTCTGAAGTCTCTGTCTGTCTTGTTGGATTGCAGAACCAAACCAGACAGTTGTAGAGGTGCAGATGACAGACTCAATAATTCCTCTGTAGAACTGTATCAGCAGCTCCTTGGGCAGTTTGAGCTTTCTGAGTTGGCGCAGAAAGAACATTCTTTGTTTAGCCTTTTTTGTGATGTTTTTGGTATTAGGTATCCATTTTAGATCTTGCAATATGGTAGAAACTAGAAATTTGGAGGTCTCTACTGTTGATACTGTGTTGTCTAGTATTGTAAAAGGTGGAAGTATGGGGGGGTTTCTCCTAAAGTCTACCACAATTTCTATGGTTTTGAGTGTATTCAGTTCCAGATAGTTCCGGTCACACCATGAGGCTAGTTGTTCAACCTCCGATCTGTATGCAGATTCATCATTGTCTCGAATGAGACTGATCACTGTTGTGTCATCTGCAAACTTCAGTAGTTTAACAGATGGATCGTTAGAGATGCAGTCATTGATATAGGGAGAGAAGTGGAGAGAGTACACAGCCTTGGGGGACCCCTGTGCTAATTGTGCAGGCCTCTGATGTGATTCTGCTTAGCTTCACCTGCTGCTTCCTGTCTTTTAGGAAGCTTATGATCCACTTACAGGTGTGTTCAGGTACCTCTAGCTGGTTTAGCTTAGTTAGAAGAGTGTCTGGAATGATGGTATTGAATGCTGAACTAAGGTCTACAAAGAGGACCCTTGCATAGGTCTGGAGATTCAAGATGTTGTAGGATGACAGGCAGGCCATATTAACAGCATCATCTGTTGATCTATTTAGCCTAGATAAGAAGTTTAAAATTTAAATGGTTCAAATGTTATTTGACAAAACAGTTTAGATAGCATCCTTACTGATTTTTTAAAAAAAATCTGCAATTGTGGTCATAAGTCGATGACTATCTACCTGTACTAATAACTATAGCTTGTTTTGAACATCTAGGATTAAAGAGCAGGGTTTTCAGAGGCAATGAAAGGAGGCCCAGAAAGGCTTGATAAAGGTTCCTCTTTTTAGAAATTAAGTTTGGTTAAGCCTGTTTCATTTAGTGTATGAGTGTTACTTGGCTGGATGCATTCTGGTACTCTGCAATACTGATTGATTTCAGAGTCCACTATTAAACACTTTTGTTTCGTTTTCAGCAATATGGTTCCTTCCAGACAGAGAAACTGGAATGTGGCCAAGTTGGAAGCTGGAGATCAAGTTCCATAGCAAACTCTGCCACTATCCAAGAACAAGCCTTTCATTCAGAAAACAATGAACTTTTATACACTCCATCATACAGCTTACCTTTCTCATATCATTATGGGCACTTTCCTGTAGACTCTCATGTATTCAGTAGCAAAAAACAAATGCTGCCTTCTAAATTTGGCCAGCCTCAAGGAGCACCTTGCGAAGTAGCACGGTTCTTCTTAAGTACATTGCAGACAAGTGGAGAGTGCCAGTGGCACTACACCAATTCTCTTGTACCAGGGAATCAATCACCGTGTAAAAGTCCTGATCAATCAGCATGTAATGTACGCCATAATTTCTTACAAAATTATGAAGGTGGGTATTATTCAAGCAATTTAAGAATAATGTTTAGATTTTAAACCATTTTAAAATTATGGTAATGTGTCATAGAGAACATTTGGATAAAAGGTTTGATAACATAACCAACTTTAAATTATCAGATCCTTATATATATCTTTATAAGATTTATAGTTATTCTTATTGTATAGATGCAATTGAACTCCTGGAAGTTAGAGGTGGTCATATTAAATCTAGAGTCTGAAAGACAACAACCCTAAATTTAAGAATCCTTTTAAGTGATTGGCAAATTTGTTGCACTAATTCCTATATTTTGCACCTGGATATTGGTACCCACATTTATAACGATGATATTTTTTTCTATATCTATTACAGTTTGGGCAATATATGCCTAATGTAAAACTAACAAAAAAAACCTACATTGCATTTATTTTTATAGAATCCACCCATAGATCTGAACATCTCAGTCTATGAAGAGATATAGCCTTGGTTCGGGCTTCCTGATAATTATATATTGTAGAGAAGGCATTAGGATACCATAGCCTCACAATATTAACTGTCAAAAGTCTAAGATCTCATGAAAGAAAGAAAAGAATTCTTAATATTAATATAATTAAGTGCAAATAAAATTGTGAGTTTATTTTGCAGTTTCCTACAAAATAGAAAAAAACACAGCAGATGAGTATAAACAAAATATTTTCATCTTTTAAATTTGACATATTTGATATGAATTACAATTGTGAGTAAAATTCAGGTTCATCCTTTTAATAATTTCACTCTAGAGATTCTGAGAAGCTGCTTCAACTTCATCTTGAAATTTGGTATGGAACAGTGTTCCTTTCCCTCTTGAGTGTACCTGAGTGTAGTGTAGCTGCTTATTCATTTCTTTTAATGTCAATACCAGCAGCTTTTTATTCTAAAGCTAATGACAAATGTATTTAATGATTTATATTCAGATGTAGTAATTGTAATTTTTTATTTTGTTATCTTTTGAATCCTGTTCATCTAATGCATTTCTTTTCCCCCCCTAAGTGCCACTGCCACATAGACGATACAACCACGAAAGTACCTCTGAAAGTTTTTCAAGTTGTGCCAGTTTAACACCCAATAACAAATACAAAGAAGAAATCTATGATTCTGGCATTATAAAACAGAGCAAAACAGAAAACAGAACATGTCCAGCACACAATCTCATTAAAGAAGAAAATAAAGTAGCTTTCAACAGAGACTTGCAAGAAAAAAACAGCATTACTGAAAAGGCCTTTTCAAACTCCTTCTCCAATACCTTTTTATCAAAATCAGAATCTTTCCAAAGTAAATCAATTGGACAATTAAGTCACTTTGTCCCAGTTCCAACCGTATATGAACAAGCAAGAAGAATTTATATGAAAGAACCAAAATATGAAAATATTGCTCATCATACTACAAGTTTAAGTGAACTGGAATCTGAGGACAGAATGGCTGCAAAACTTGACAGTGACTCTGAAACTGACCATACAGTGGATGTAAGACAGGCAGGACAAGTTCCGCTTGTCTTTCTGAACTACCACCGAGTTTTAGCCAAACATGGCACATTTCAAACTTCTTCATGCATGGCGACAGGCCACATAACAGAAAATTATGAACACAATTCTGAGGATGTAAATATGTTTTACAAAAACCAAAGCCCCTCATCAACTTCTTCCCCTGAAACTCACAAAGAATCCACACTTCCTCATTATATTGGAACTTCTGTAATAATAGCTAGTGGAAGGTAACAATAATTGAGCCTGTTATTAATTTAAAATAAACAAATTGGAATAGATTCCAGAGAAACTCCAGAGAACATTAATATGCATGGCTATAGCCAGAAAGTTCAAGGTCAGTGGGGACAAACTTGTAGGTTAGCCATGTAAAGTAATGCATTTACGGTCAGGAAACAGAAAACTTCAGTGTTGTTTTATTACTAATTAATCTCTGCAGGTTGACTCTGCCATCAAGAAGCCATGTAACAGATATTTTTTATTATTCTTAGAGTTTATCCCTTAGATTTTACAAGTATCAGTACAAAGATTGTTTTCTTATCAAATTCAATTCTACAATTATGTTAACATAGCTGCCAAATGGATACAATTATTTATGGCAGTTTTTCCACCCAAATAATCTTTATTCAATATCCCCGGAACATTGATGTTTACAAATCATTCATTTTAATGCATCTGACTTTAATACATTTTATCAAGGCACTCAAGAATTGCCATTCTGCATGACAACTATGCATCTTTGAACAATGAAAAACTTGATACTTACTGTTTGAAATATTTACCAAAGAGTTGATGACTTTCACACTGTAATAATTATATGAACCTTTTTTTAAAATCTGAAATCTGAGAAGAGCTTTTTCTACTTCAAGTACAACTTCTAGATAAAATAATAGATCCAACTTTTCTTTTAATGCTGATCCAAGAAAGTAGAGAAGCTGTATTCTATTCATTTTGCTTTGATAATGAGATTTCAATTCCTTTCATTTCAACAGTAATCCTTTTCCAGTGTGTGTGTTTGTTTAACCTAGCACATTGTGGCACTTGGCTTGTTAAACTATGATAAAATGTATTCACAGAAGGAACTAATGATAATCTGATATTCCTCAAGCCTGTAGAATTTACTTTGGATTTTTAGTAGAATACATATTATGTTGATTTTTTTTACCTATAATATTGAATCTGGAGAATAACAGAGTCTGAACACATACATTTATGTTGTAAGTATTCACAGTAATTAATCTTCCCATCTCTGGGAGCACTCCAGCATAAACACAAAGGAAACTCATGTGTTCCTACTCCTATTGCTGATTGCAGGTAACAGAAATTATTGTCTGGATAAGAAATCATCTGCATGCAATTACTGGGATAGGCTATTAGCTGGATTAACTATTGAAATACATTTTCCTATTTTTAATAACAATAAAAAAAACTAATAGGTACATAACTGTGTACAATGTACATTATACACATATAACAATACAGGTAGTCCTTGATTTATGACCATAATTGAACCGAACATTTCTCGTTGAGACATTTTAAGTGAGTTTGCCCCATTTTACACCCTTTTTTGCCACAGTTAAGTGAATCACTGCAGCCGCTAAATTAGTAAAATGATTGTTAGTGAATCTTGCTTTCCCATTGACTTTGCTTGTCAGAAGGTCACAAAAGGTGATCACATGACCCTGGGATGCTGCGACTATCATAAATATGAGTCAATTGTCAAATGTCTGAATTTTGATTACGTAACCATGAGGAAGTGTGAAAAACAGTCATAAGTCACTTTCTTTGATGCTGTTGTAACTCTTGTAAGTTGAGAACTACCTATAAAATTTAACTATAATTAACTATTTTTTGCCTCCCTAAAAGAAGGCAGTTTCCAAACAAAAGGCATATTGTGAATGCTCTTAAGTACAGCCAGAACCAGTATAAGATTATTTCTGTGAAATGTTATCTTGTGCAATAAACAAAACCTCACTGATTGCACCTTGTTACACATCAAATAAACATAATAGACATTTTCTTAAACCATTTTTCCTGAAATACACTTTATTTGGTTTCTGAGGTTAGAAACATTTGTGGAGAAGGAAGATTGTGTTAGAGGAATTTTTATTCTCAAAATTATCAAATAATTTGAGAATGCACTTTTATTTTCAGAGTGTCAAAGTAGGGAGCTTCAAATTTCAAATATGGATAAATTGTGCCCTGAGCTGAAGTATGTGGTTCTGAAATGATGAAAAGACTGTTCTAGGAATTCAAAGAACCATTTTACTGGGACCCATACTTCATTATTAGCAGTCAAATTGTTCTTTCATTTCAAGTTTGAAATATGGAACATTGGATTTTCCTCTTGTGTGCAAGTTGTCCTTTTTTGGGCCTTGTTCCTTTCCTCCTTTGCAATTTTGATCCTTCAAATTTTAAAAAGTGAACGCTTTTAGAAAGAATTAGGTGACATTCTTTGTATTTGGAAAAAGGCGTTGCTTTTTTGTTAAAGAGACCAGACAAACTTCATGGTTTTAAATTACTATGTGCATTTGTGTGTGCAGTTTGGATCGTCTCACCATGTTGGAAATTTCTGTTGAAAGATAACAATTAGCATATTTTTGGAGTGTGACTAGAAAAGCTGAGCAACCAGGACAGATATAATTGGTGACATATTTCTTTTATTATTAAAAGAGGAAAACCTAGACATATGCACAAATCATCCCCAACTAACAAACATGAAATCACCCTAAAGTTACTTGGTTTCTGAAACTCTCATTTAAAGTAGAAAACTTGTCCATTGGAAATTAGATGGTTAGCTTATTGTAATAGTTTTAGTATTAAAAATCAACAATGTCATTAGTACAGTATTAGTCAGATTGACTACTTGCAAAATCTATGTAAGATAAAAATTAATATAAGGAATGGGCTTGCCATGGTCTGCCCCAACCTAGGTTTTCATTTTATTTGGAAGCAGAAGGCTGATTTTCATGAAGCTTTTAAAAAAAATCATGTCTAGAGTTTTGAGATGTTGTCTGTGTTACCAATACCAGAATAATTGTTTGCTAATGCACCAAAATCACAACTGCATCATTTTCCAAACTACTAAGTTAGAAATATGTTAATTAATTTACTCAGGTTACTCAGGCAATTTAAACTCATCAGTTAAATTTATATATTGCAATAATGCTGAGTGAAATGATTTTCCCCCTATTAACCAGTTAAAATAACAAGCTGCAAATTATTATGCTTTTCCTGAAATAAGTATTGCTGAAAACAGCGCTGGTAAGTAAATCCTGTAGTATTAACATTACAAGACTGTATTATCAAATAGAATTAGTTTACTATATTAAACCAGTGCCTATTTCTATATTAATTTAGGTAATGTTCTGGAAAAGTGTATTTATGCTAAAACATGCATTTTTATTTTGTTATATTAAAATGTGTTTCCTATTGCAACTCTGGTTGTTAACTGCCTCATAAAAATAAATCTAATAGATAACTATAGTAATATTTTACCTATTTTCTAAAATGCCTTTATACACACTGTCTTGCATTAAAAGAAAGTATCAGGAACCATCATATTGTAATTATAATACATGGTCCACTCTATGGTTCAAGTAATCCCGTTGCTGTATGTGATCTTTTTAAAATGAATACAGAGAGGGATATTCTGTCGATATTCTATAGCATATTAATCTAATTCAATTAAAAATTATATTCAGGAAAAATGCTCAGTTATATACTTACTATAATGTGGTATGTTCATACTTGGAATTTAAATAGAGAATTCTGCCTTCAGAATTTGACTAGTGTCAGCTTATAAATTTTCAATAATGAAAAAATATGAAATTGCTACATCTGTGCAAGAATGAAAAGGTTTATACTGTATATTTATAAAGTTAGAGATCTTAAATTGACTTTTACTCAGTTATGACCCATATGGTATAATTTGGGTAAAAATGTATGGAAAACGGAATAGGAAAACCTAAGCATGTCTCGATCATATTGATACAAAAACCACATTTTCATGTTTCATAAAAAGCCTGTTTAGTAAGCTTTATAGACTCTAGTGCTGTGCACTAATTTAGGACAAATTCTGAATTTACTTGCAGATTATGTTGATTTTAGCCATGGTGATAGTCACAGAAATTGTATCACAGATGTACATTATGATGATTGTGCCATGACATGTTAGAGTTACACTTGCTCTCCTAACAATCCCATGTCCCAGTCATATAAAAATAATGTCTGACATTTCAGGCTTATGTTTAGTTTGTTTGATCCCCAATTAATTAATTTTCTATTAATTTATGACTCCAATATGTCATGCCAGAAACTTGCTATGTGTCAAGAAGCTATTTAAAACAAGAGTTCTTTGGTTCTTGCTCTTGTAAAATACCTTGGTAGGAAAGGAGGAGGGAAAGTACTGACAACTCTACCTTAAAACAGGGTGTGTCTTGTGAGTAATATAAAGTGTTTCAGAAAGGATGGTTAACCTTTCTGTGCCCCACCTGTCATCCACAGATGAAAGAAGCAGTAGCAGCTACTGTATCTCAGGGACTTACACAAGATGGAGGGGTGGTGGATGGATGGATCAGGGAGAGATGACTGGATTCTGTTATTTCCTGTTCTCAGTCAATAGTTCTGTTGAATTCTGATGAATACAAGAAGGGGCTTCACCATTCCTTTCCAGCATTTTTCTTATTACACAAGATCCCATGAATCTATTTGCAGTTATTCCTCAATATTCCATTTTTATTGTTTTTATTATATTTGATTTCAAAACAAAAATGTTACAAATATTTATAATGTCAATTGATAAAGAAGCAAAGTTTGAAAACCTTTGCAGCAACTTCTATATTTGGTAAATTTAAATTCTAACTTTCATGTAAATTTTGTTGTGAAAATTAAAAAGCCATATCCCTTATAAAAAGCATATCCCTTTTATGGTTCTGAAGCCTGTACATCAAGAGCTATGAAACTTGCCATGCTTCTCCTGTTATAACATCCATGTAAATTTCATATTACTCTGATTTTTAGTTTTTTAATAGCCATTTGTTTTCCTCATGTTAGATAATAAAGATGGGGATTTCCCCCCCTACTTAATGGAATCTGAATGCACTGGGCTATTTTCCTGACTGTGCCACTAATTGATCTAAAGCATTGTCCAGATGTGTAACTCTTGTAATCAAACGGGTTCAACAATCCTTTCTGTCCTAATTAATAGTGTGTTTTAATCAAATAAAACACAAATATGCTTCAGGATACAGAATGTAAATACCAAGATTGTAGGCTAGATTGGAAAGTAAATTATAACTGAAGGAGGCAATAATAAGCTACTTCCACACTGTTGTCATCTATCTGGATCTGTATATTAGGTTGGAATACTTTACAATTCTTCTACTTGTTCAAAATTACAAGCAACACAATTCTGTTGTGGAAATATAGTTGCTTTTATGTGTAATTAAAAAAAACACCAACTACTTGGCATTCAGAATGTAAGGGGAAAAAATACATAAAACAGTTTATAATTGTTGAAAAATATTTACTCCAGTAAACTGTAAATTTCTTATGCTTATTTATTATGTAAGATTAAGAAGTTAAATAAAATATTGTCAACAGAATAAGCTAATTATTTTTGTTGGTTTTAGGCATGCTTGTTAATAAACATCAATCCATTTAATGTTTCTTTTTGCCACTAAAATTTTAAAAATGTCTAGCAGTGAAACAGTTGACCTATAGACAGAGGTGGGATCCTACCGGTTCTAATCGGTTCTTTAGAACCGTTAGTAACTCAGCGATGATATCACGGAGCCGGTTCCTTCGGTGTCTCTATGGGCGCTGCCATTTTGGATTTTGCTTCTGTGCATAAGCTATTTTTTGCTTCTGTGCATAAGCTATTTTTTGATTGCTGCGTGCGCGCAAAGCGTGACCCTGACTAAACTGGCAGCAAAACAATCCACAACCCACCCCTGCCTATAGAGATTGTGGGTTTTTTCAGGTTTTAAAGAGGTAGGAAAGCCAGCTCTTAAATATGGTTATTTGCTTTTACTGCAAATAATGGGGATTGCCTAGATTGGCTTTGTTGTCTCTTCCACCTCCCCAATTCTGTGATTCTGTGATCTAATCTTATGTAATGTATTCTTCTATACATTCAGCTTGGGCCAAACCTCATCTAAAAAGAAAACTAGAGAATTTCAACAGAAATAGTTAACTTTGCAAATAAATTAAGGTTTGCTTTCCAACTTGAGCTGTGGTGGCACAGTGGTTAAGAGTGCAGTACTGCAGGCTACTTCTACTGATCTTAGGCTACCAGCAGTTTGGGCCTCACCGGCTCAAGGTTGACTCAGTCTTCCATTCTTCCGAGGTCGGTAAAATGAGGACCCAGATTGTTGGGGGAAATATGCTGACACTGTAAGCTGCTTAGAGTGTTATATCGCTATGAAGTGGTATATTGCTATTGTCATGGCCAATTTTATGACCTTTTTGCCATGATTGTTAAGTGAATTACTGTTGCTTTTAATTGAATTACATGCTTGTTAAGCAAATCTGATTTCCCTCCATTAACTTTGCTTGTTGGAAGTGGCTGGGAAGGTCGCAAATGATGATCACATAACCTCAGGATGCTGCAACCATTATAAATACATGCCAGTTGCCAAGCACCCACATTTTGATCATATGACCATGGGGAATGCTACAACAGTTTGAAGTGCAAGAACTGGTCATGTCACTTTTTTCAGTGCTGTTGTAACTTCAAACAGTTGCTAAATGAATGGTTGCAAGTCGAGAATTCTCACGCAAGCCTCTTCTATGATCACTTAATAACCACAACTGCCAGGGACTGCCAGGATTGCAGTTGTTGAGTGAAGTGCTCACATGGGTACCTCAATTTATTATTATTTTTTAAATTCAACATTACATTTGTTTCCCGCCCACCTTGCCACGAGGAGACTTTATTCTTTGTAAAGTGAATCTTAGACAAGTCTGCCTGTTTGGGGGGGGGGGGAGAACTTTCTGAATAAAAGGACAGTATTTTAAAGTGTTAATCAAGAGGGCATGCTAGCTCAATTCCCTAGTAAGTTGAAATTGTTTTAAAATTTTAGATTGGATGTTTGTGTAAATTGCAAAAACAAAATCAATGCACATTATGCATTGAGATTTTTGAAAAATATCTTTGAGGATGAAAATTACATAACCATCTTTATTTGGATTTGAAAATAGCATCAAAGAAGATCAGCAGAATCTTACTGAGTAAAGGATGAATGAGAAATAATGCAAAGTAAGCTACAGCAGATTCTGTTGCAATATTGGTTCTGTTAACCACTGTGACTGAAGAGTCTTAAAATATTAATAAATTAATCCTATTTGCCCAGACTTGTTTTTACTCTAAGCTGACCTAAAGAAAAGAAGCCAGAAAATATTGGGAAACAAAAAGAACCTGTAGAGTTCTGTTAAATTAGTGGTAATTCTCTCTAAAAACTCTGGAAAGCTTAGGTTCCAGTACAGACTAGGCAAATTCCTTTCAGAAAGCCATATTCACTTTTGATCATTTATTTAAGTTCGAAAAGTGATATAGCCATCTACTCCTTAATTAAAACCAGATGATGTATAATTTTAATATTTGTTGAAAAACATTTCCTTGTAAAAAACAGAAATAATACAAAATTGCATGATTATTAGGGTTAACAGTTACTATAAGCAGAAGATCATAACAAGTTTCTTTTGGAAAATTCCAAATGTTCCATGTCAAAAATTAGAAATTATTGATTTTAATATTTATTGCAATGCTTTTTTCACATTTGTACACAATCCTGAAAGAAGAGAAATAGGAAAAACTTCCAAATATCATCTTAGCTTACTAAGAAGAGAACCTAACAAAAAAATACTTATGCAAAATTATTTCTTTTGCTTGATATATATAGTACAATTGTTATTTTCCTGCTTCAAAAAGAAGAAAAATGTTGATACTGCCTCTATCACTCATAATAAGTGCTGAATACAAAACAGTCTGCTAAGTGAATGATTGTTTTACCATAATGAAAAACTATTGTTTAGGAATTATAAGATTTCTTAGCATATCAAAAGAATTGCCGTCTGGGTGCACGGTGATAACATCTTTGCCTTCCTCATAAACCTGAAGGAATCCAGAATCATCTATCCCAACAATCCATACCAATGGTCCCTCATCATTTCTGAGTCGGACTTGCTTACCACTGAAATGGAAAACAAAATTATTTGATTAATACAAAATATATGAAATTTCAGTCAGATAATTCTATTAATAATGAATCCCTCTCTGCAAAGTATCATTAGTCTCTGATTATCTACATATAACAATGTATTTCATTCATTGATCAACAAATATCCATATAAGCATGATAAGTCACTGTTTCAAGAAACTTACTGGTATTATGCCTTAAATATATACTTTGGGAAAATAATTACCGTATTTTTCAGAGTATAAGACACACTTTTTCTCCTCCTAATACACCGAATGTAGCCCCGCCCAGCCTCTCAAACTGAGCTTTGCAAGGCTGTTTGTGAAGGACACTAGCCAGATGGATGATGGTAAGCAGATTTCCCCCCATTTTCCTCCCCAAAAACTAAGGTGCGTCTTATACTCCGGTGCATCTTATAGTCCGAAAAATACGGCATTAACAAATGCATACGGATTCTATGCAGGGGTGGGATTCAAACATGTTAGCAACCGGTTCTCTACCCATTTGCTGGGTGGGCATGGCCATGATGGGTGTGGCCTATTCAGCCTCCTGCACCACAGTGGGGGGAGCTTTTTCCCCCTCCCCAGGCTCTGGAGGCTTTCCTTGACCTTCTAGGAGGGCGGAAACGGCCTCCCCCGGGATTCAGAGGCCAGAAATGGGTGTGTTTCCGGACTTCCAGGAGGCCTGTTTTTCACCCTCCCCATGCTCTGGAGGCTTTCCTAGAGCCTCTGGGAGGGCGAAAACAGCCTACCCCGAACTCCGGAGGCCCTCTGGAGGCCAGAAGCGAGTCTGTTTCCGGACTTCCAGAACTTCCGGGAGGCCTGTTTTTCACCCTCCCAGAGCCTGCACTTACCTGGCATCCAAAACGGATCACATGGAGACTACTGGGAGGGCTGGGGTGAGTGGGTCCAGCCACTCCTTGCAACTACTGGTTTGATGAACCAGATGTAAAATTAGTATCCGGTTTGCCTGAACCAGTACGAACACCTGAATCCCACCCCTGATTCTATGCAAGATTCATATAGAATTCATTAATTGCTTATTATCATAATGGAGAGCAGTTTGGAGTGGTGGTTAAAGTATCATGCTAGAAATTGGGAGAGGGTGAGTTCTAGTCCTGCCTTAGGTACAAAGTCACCTTGGGGCAGTCACTTTTCTCATCCCTAAGGAGGAGGCAGTGGCAAACAACTTCTGAAAAAGTTTGCCAAGAAAATAGCAGGGACTTGACCAGGCCATCTCCAACAATAAAAATAGGACTGAACAGAAGAAAAAAATAATCAGAATGAATAAAAGCATGAGAATTTCCTACTCTAGAGTATAATAGAGTAGAGAATATAGTTTTCTAGAGTTTTTCAATGTTAATTTATTAATTTCTAGTCTGTTTTTTAGGTTTTTGATTTAGTAGCCAAAAATTAGGCCTTTATGAATCACATTCTGACATATTTTAAATTATATGTGTTAAACACAATTTTAAATTAAATGTGTCTATATATAGCCTACTAAGCAAACTATGATAAATAATAAAAATTAAAACCTGGTCAGTCACTATTGCTATAAGAAGACTTATGGTTAATTGAGAATAATAAATTTAATCACCTATGCACCCAGTATTTATAGTACATGGGAAGAATTCCATTTGGTCCCTTCTCCTGAAAGATGTTGATCAGATTTTCCAGTATGGTTACACTTCTTGCAATCAGGCAGTCAGCATTTAAGGGCTCTAAAGTTGTATTCACTGTCTTATTGTACTCCATGATGAGATCATTGATACATACAGTTGGGTTGCTATTATTAACATTAAATCCAAATCCTGGGGAGGAATAAGTCATTGGAAAAAAGGTATATAAAACGTCATGTATATCTGTAAAAGTATTTCTTTTATTATGGGAATACATTCCATTCCATTCAATCATTTAGACAGATATAAAAATCTTTTTACAGAGTTCTTAAGATATTTACTCTTTCTAATGATGTAAGATGACATAAGCTCATATAATTTGAAACCCATCTTTTTTAAAAGACAAAACAATATAACCTTATAAATTATTTTAATTAATTGATTACTCATAAAAATATGACAAGGTGCTAAATTGTTATCAATATATTCCCACCTTAAAACAAGGGACTGGTCATAATGCAAGACTTGCTGAAGAAAACTGGTGATCTAGAGTATCAAAAAACCTACCTTCCTAATAATAATATATGGTGTTTAGTTAGAGCTTTTCTGAGGTTGAGAAACATTTTATTTCCTTTATCCTACAGGACTTTGTCACAAAACAATCAGATAAATAAATTCTCTTGCAAATTATGTGTTGGGATACAAATATTCCAGATGCATATTCATTATAGGTCTAGGCAGGGCTTTTTTTCTCAGAGAAAAGGTGGTGGAACTCACCTCCCTCCCCTGGCCACGCCCCCACCCAAACC
>JANHFT010003405.1:235388-254241 GCA_032467955.1 Pseudoxenodon macrops
AAAAGGGTTTGAAAAATGAGCCGGTTGCAGTGGTTGATGAAATTCCCCCAATGTGTCCTGATGGGAGAGGCAGTTGGGGAGCAGCTTAAGTTGCTTACTTATTTAAAATGTATTTATTTAAAAGAATTGTGTGGCTTCCCACCTTCAGCCACAACAGCTCGTGTTGCCAACCCCTCCATTCTAACGCCCTGACTTCCTCCAGTCAAACTCTTTGCAGCAGAACTATTAATAACGGCGCTAGAGACAACATATAAGGTATGCTGTGCAGTCTTTATCCTGCCCAGATTTCTGACATTGCAAGTTTCAGCCAATGTTCATGATTTGCAGCCTTCCATTCCTGCTTCCCACAAGCAAAGTCAATGGAGAAGACGGCGGGAAGTCGGAAGCTGTGATCACATGAGATCCTTGATTAACAATGGTAACTAGAGACTGCCAGAACTGCTGTTGCTAAGCAGCACTGTTATGTGATGTTGCACTTTACAGCATAATGCTTAGCAATAGAGATTCCAATCCCCAATTACAGTTGTTAAGCAAGAACTACCTGTACTGAGGTCACCGAGTGATTTCCTTTTGTTTTAGGGACCCTAAAAAAGACTTACAAGAACCTGCATTAACAGGACTGTGCCACAAATTCAGCTGGAGTACTATTTCCTCTTCTGTCTTAACCCTCTGCAGAAAAGGAATGTAAAGCTTTACTAGGCATTAGGTTATTTAGTGAACGGAGTGTTAGATGGGACGACTGTGAGATGTCCTGTCCTAAGGTGAACAGCTGCACACAATCTTCCCAAGAATCTGGAATGTTTTATCAGGCCTCTGCATTTTGTCATTTCATACCCACATCTTAAAACACAGGAGTCTGTGAACCACAAAGATACTGGCATTTTTATAAGAAAAAGATTGAAATAATTTCTCTTTAAGAACTATAGCACCATCATCTGCATTAGGGAAATAAGGCAGTGTGGAGACACGGAGTTTTCAGCATTGCATGGTTTTAAATTTCCTAGATTCACCCATATTCTGGCCATTCAAGGACAGAAACGGTGGCCAATACTTGTTCTAAACTAGAAAGAAGATACCTACTACCTAAAGATGAAAATCCAGCTCCGTTTTCAGTTGTCACAGGAAGTCTGATGCATGGGGCCAGGAAAGCAAGGTGTGCCATATTTCCCCTGGTGCTGGTGCTTACTGCAGATTGCTAAAAGTGGACAATAAAACGTACTGACCCTCTCCCCCCATATACACACAAACACACCCCTTTTTTTTGTAACCTAGACCTGGTGTGATTGCTGGTGCCACTACAATAGATTAAAATTGGCCAGTATCTAACAGGCTGGATGTGAGACTTAATAGTTTTTGTAGGCTGATCATGCCTGAGGAAAGCTATCCATCCTGATGTAATGACAAAACAGAATTGATCTGTGTTCTGTTTGCTTATTCAACCTAATATTATAGCAGAATTCCTAAGCAAAGCCTCTCCTCAGTTTGCTCTCCTTTCTCTCTCTCTGAATAAGCGTCTGATTCTTGAAAGCAGCCCTTCTTAATCTCTGGTGCCTTCTTTCCTGCAGACGAAGCAGGCAAGCCAGTCAGCACAGTACACCAGCTCACAATATTCCCCAATGCCTTTTCCCATAACGCGGTTCCCAAATGAAAAAAAAGGCATCTCCTTGAATTGGGAAACAGAACTCACTCCCAGGCACGCAAACATCCAACATCATGAACCACAGCACAGCATTCAGCTCTCACTGCTCAAATTCCTGTTGTGAGTGGGCAGGAGAGGAACAGAAAGGCCTCCAGAGAGAAGAGCCCACAACCCAGAGAGGCTTTCATTCTGTCCCTGGCTGTGCCATGTAGGTTCTGTATTGCAGATCTCCTCGATGAGCTACAAGAAGATAGAAGATATTGCTTCAACCATGAAAGAGCAATATTCCTTAGCTGTGGCTGGCTCAGGAACAGCCAGTCCTAGAACTGCCGAAGAGATTGGTAGCTTCATGGCAGAGTTGTTCTTCTATCATCAGTTGTAGTCCTCTCACTCACTTGAAGGCCCTATTTTCTCCTCTACCCGGCTGCCATCAGAGGGATGCAATTTGCACTTGGAAGGGGAATGTCGGACAGTTGAACGTGATGACCGGGAAAAACAGGAAGTCAACGACTGAGAACTGCAATCACAAGCAATATCCTATAAAGGGGGGGAAGGGGAAACAATGAGTGAAAAAGAGCAGGTACAAATGAAGACTTGAGATGACGGTTAAGAGCAGGAATCTTCATGTTACCTGTAGCAGTAAATTCCTTCATGCAGGAGTCTGTGCATAAAGGCCTGTTGTACTCAACTACTTATAGCCATTAGTTTCCCTTTTCTTGGCAAAGGAAAGAGATAGAACTGTTCAGTGAAAAAAAGTTGTCAGCTATAACTAAGTATTTACCGGTATTTTTCATGAAATAATTTATGAAGGAAGATATTCACTCAAAGAGTGACAAGCTAAGGTATGTGAAGTTTATATATTTTGTTTGTTTGTGCTGAAGTTGATGCTTATAGCTCCAGATACTTTTCCTATTTTCATTCTATTCTGTATAATCTTTACTATAGGCTACAAATTTGCTTGTTTTGTGTTAAACTTTATTGTTGGCTTATTTCCAGCTTTGGTCTTTAGAAACCACCTTCCTCTTACTGTTGAGTTGCTGGGGATATACAAGTAAGCCAACTGATAGTAGACAGTATGTTATCTAGTACCAATTAGATATTAATTAGTAGCTAATCTAGGTGATAGTCCAGGAGAGGCTGGGAGGAAATAAAGGTAACCCCAAAGCAAAACAAAGAGTAGCAGTGTCCAATATTTTTATCTCATCACAGTATGAAATTAGATCTATTTGTCAAAGGTTTGTGTACTTCAATTATTCTGCACAAATAAAATGGAATATATAAAAGATAATTAAGCAATGTATACCCAACTTCTATTTTACATATGTCCTGCTATCTAGGTAGCTTTACTTCAGGTTATTAATAATCACTTGCCTGTAGCTTCATTCCTAAAACAGACATTGCATGAAAGGAGAAGAGTAGCTAATGAAATCAATGTCTATACTATAAATGAATCCTGATCTGGAAAAAAGTGAAGTGTCAAAGGCACATATTAATTACATTCCTTGGTTTCATGCAGTTAGAATAAGTATCTTCCATGAGCCTCCTAGGCAAATATGATTACTAGATTCATCTGCATTTTTTTTAACTACTGTGCAGTCCATACCAAACTATTATGAAAGTCATTGACATTTTTGTGTTTTGGCTTTCACATTTTTAGTAGATGGAAAATATCCTATGCTATACTTTAATTCATTGGGGAGGGGGTTAGAAACTCATCTGCTTCTGCTATTAAGGGATATATGTCATATCTTGTAATAAATATTACCTCGTTGGCAATAGTAGCAGAAACAGCATCAGCCTCCTTTAAGGTTTTGTCCTTGCCACCTTGGCTTAGACTGGACAACTTTGGTTCCTCATTGCAGCTCTGCTTTGTAGGTTTTTTGGAGGCGTTTTCCAAAAGCTGCAGCATTGCTGAGGAAGGTTCTGGCTTCTTGTTACTGTTGTCCCCTCCAACTGGGTCTTTCTTGTCAGGAACCAAAGTGGGACTTTGAGTTCTACCACACACGTTCCGGAAAAACTCTTGCACTATACCATATTTAGGTGTTTCTGGCTTGGCTTTACTTTCCTGGCATCCTGGCTTCCAGATCGACTCCGTGCTCCCAGAATGCTCCACAACATTGAATAAGCTAGACAAGCCATCATTAATGTTGTTTAGAACTGGGCTGTCTCTAGTAGTGGTGGACCGAGCCCAGGCTGAGCCATTTTGCTTACTCTGATGGAGGTTCCACAAGCTTCGATCCTTGGAATTATCCAGCTTAGATGATGATCTCCTTTGGAGTTTGGGAGAACCATATTTGGGAGAGCAACAGGGCCGTTCAATCCTGGAATGGACTTTGTCCAGAGATGTTGAAATCTGCTTGGTGCGCACTGACACAAGGGAGGAGCTTCGTGGAGACCAGCTCTTACTACTGTGGATGCTTCCTCTGGGTATGTCTGTCTGCAAACCAATACTGACCGTCTGTATAGTCTGGGTACCAACATTGGCCAATCCCACTGTCTGGCTAGAGGTGCTCTTGACCTTTCTTTCTAGGGAACTGGAACGAATAGCCTGACGAACACAATTGGTGATTTCCTTCATGTCATCACTCATGTTGCCAGAAATTTCAAGGCCATGCAGAGATGGTGGGAATTTGGACACTGGAGTTACAGCTTTCTCACTAACAGGGCTACTATCAAGTAATTCCCGATGTTGCTTGGAGAAGTTACACAACCACCGACTATACATGTTTTCTGAGCTGTCTGACTCCTCCTTGGGCTTAGCCATTGTGAATAGGAAACCAGGCTCAACCATGATCTTCTCTTCTCTGTTGTGCACTAGAGGAGCTTCCAACCTGCGAACGACAGGTGGGCTATAGTATATGCGGATCCCAGTCTTGTCTGGAGCCGTATAGCTCCTCTGCATTTGTTTCTGGGTCTGTTCCAATGTAGGTAAGTCATTTGTCTGAATGCATTCACAAGGGGAAGCATCCAGCTTCTCTGAGGCCAGGCTCTCGGGTGTAGGTTGCTTACTATTCATACAAGCAAAGTTCTCAGGAGTGATCCCAGCAGGATCTGGCAACTTCTGTGTAGTTGGAGATCCCTTTCTGTTATGGGTATTGTCTATTATCACAGTGTTGCTTTTGCCAGGAAGATAAGGAGAGCAGTCAAGCAAACTTTCAAATTCAGACATGGAGGAAACTGACTTTGTCCTAAATAGACAAGAGAAAGCAATGAGTAACTTTTGGACTGAGAATTTTATGGGTCCTACCTAAGTGATAGCTACTTTTTCCCCCCTGTCAATTCTGTCAGTTTCCCTGTCATTTGTCAATTAATCTTTTAACGTGTCTAAGGATACAGCAAAATAAGTGTTATTGTGAGAATGGATAGAAAATAGATGGAATTTGCAGACCTGATTCAATTTCTCATGTCTTTTGCTATTTTACCAATGAGAAAACTCGGTGCTTATATTAATAAAACTGTATTTAAAAACAGTACCATCATCAAAATGACATTTTCAACATGGGAGTAGTAGTAGTATGCTCTGGGTTATTGGTCTAAAAAAACTGGTAACATGCCACTTGCTTTTGATCACAAAAATGATATTTTCAATTTTATGCTAATATACAAATCACTAATGGTGTCATAATAAAACAGACATTCTTATGTGCACAGAAATAATGAAAAGGCTACAACTTCTGTCTAAAATATGCTTTTAAATATGAAATGTAAATGTCCACTGAAAATACACTGGTCATCTGTCAACAGTTATCCTACCTTTTTAAATTGCTTCCTTTGATATCAATTTCAGAAGCTGTCTCTTTGTCAGTGATTTTCTCATTGAGGGTCTGAAATAAAAGAAGCTTTTATCAACTGTGCTTTTATGAACTTGTGTCAGGTGTAGAGAAACTCAGATAAAGTAAGAGTTGTATCAGTTTTCTATGTGAATTTAAAATGTACTTGTTGGCCTTTAAATAGTCAAAAAAGAGTTCTAAGACACAGGATGCTTACATGATTAACACAGAAATATAAACCAGAAATCCAGAATTGCCAAAATGTTATCTGTTTCTTAGAAATAATATTTTATTCTCTCTCTCTCTCTCTCTCTCCCTCCCCTCCACTCTCTCTCATAACACTATAAGGCTCCCACTTAAAAGGTTCAGAATGTGATTGAAAATTCGTTGCTTCTCAGGTGTTCGAGTTATCGAGTCCCTATATGATTTCTGTTTATTACTCATGTATGCTCTTTTCTTCTGGATGCCTGTGGCCTGTATTCCTACTTTAATCTTTCCTGATTTTAAAGGGTACACCATCCAGAATTGGGTAGCCACTAAATCACAATAAGCCTAATATTGGCCCTTCTTATTGATCTTGTAATTGGAATAAAATATGTTTGTTCAGCTTACCTCTTTCCAGCTACCACCATGCTTCTCCATTTCAGAGGCTTTTAAGGCCCATCGGTTGGCACCTTTCTGAAGCTGAATAGTTTACAAAACAAAGTTATCAAATGCTCAGCCAAGTGCTTATCAAATAAGCACTTATTTGTCCTTTACATTCTTATCTGCTTCAACAGTATCTGCGGAGACCTCCTGACTTGGCAAAATCACGACTGCTTTAGGATCTCTCTCTCTCCCCTCTCTCCCCTCACAAGCAGAAGAATGACATGGCATATCAAAGATTCAGAAAGAGAAAGTAAGTGTCTCCCAACTTTGCCCATGAAGCTGCCAACTCCAATCAAGTCAACCACAGAGGTTTTACTTTAGCCATTTGGTAATGTTTAAAAAAAATCTTTAGGAAGTGACATTCACTCAGCTATCTTTGAGGTAGATGGAAGACCACTCCTGGTTTCACTGTGCATCTATCATATGTATTACTGGCATCTGCTGTAAAAAGGGGATTGATGAACTAGGTTAATCATATCATGAAAAAACAGCCCCAATAACTGAATGTGCACCTGGCAATCTATATAGCCAATGTATGCACCATTCTGGCATTCTTTTGTGTGATCTCACAGGAATTGGATAACGTGATTTACTTTATATTTAGCACAGATGCCTGCTCCAGCTCCTTGCCATTGTTTATTATTATTTATACAGTATTTTCATCCTGTCTTTTTTCTAATAGGGATCATGTGGTTTGTCTCTTCACAACAATCCTAAGAAGCTTACTACTCCAATGCTAAACAATGGTTTGAGTTTAAGAAGTCATTTTGTGCTATGCATATTCTTAAAGACACGTGACTCTCATCCGGTATGCAGTATTAAAGTCACACTTATAAAAAAATGTGAGCTAGGAGGACAAGATAGATTTCACACACATTCTTCGTTCCTACCTGGTTAATTTTATTCTGCAATTCCTTCACCTGTTGCTCGGCCTGTTGTTGTTCATCCTTAAAATGGTCCAAGAGTTCTAGCTTTTCCTGGTCCCAGTTCTTCTCATTGATTTGAAGTTGTTTGGTCAGGTCCATAACAGCACTATATGATTCAGCTAGGAGATGCTGATGCTCTTCTCGTTCCCTCTTCAGAGCAGTTTTCCACTCAGAAAGGGCACGTTCTGCTGGACCTTTTCCAGTCTTAGTTTCTAACTGCACGGACAAAAAAATAAAACAAATTAAAACTAAGGCATCCAGAAGGCGCTGAAGACCTGGTTCTGCCAGTGGGCCTGGGGAATGCAGAGTGGAGTGAAGCCCATTAAATGTCTCATGTGATGTTGTCACTGGGGCAGGGGTTGGGGGTGATTTTATTATATTATTTTATTAACAATAGACATATATCACTTTACAGTGCTTTACAGCTCTCTCTAAGCAGTTTACAGAGTCAGCATATTTCCCCCAACAATCTGGGTCCTCATTTTACCCACCTCAGAAGGACAGAAGGTTGAGTCAACCTTGAGCCTGGTGAGATTCGATCTGCCAAACTGCTGGCAGCCGGTGATCAGCAGACGTAGCCTGCAGTACTGCACTCTAACCACTGCACCACCATAAAATACAGTTTGCCAATAATGAGAATTGCTTATATTCAAAGGAAATAGATGTGCATTAAAGAAGATGGGAGTATAACAAGAATTAATGATATCTGATTTCTTCCTGGAGAAATATGCTTCTTTCTTTAGAACTCGGCATAACCATTGTCAACATTAAACAAGTTATGTAAAAAAAAACAACACACATTTTAAAATGGAACACTGAAGTTTCTTCAAGAAAATTCTCAAGCAATTCTCATATTTAGTTTTTCTTCTTGTTGGTTTCCATCAGTTTTATAACCAAAATAAAGTATGTTCGAGGGTTTAATCAAACCACCTTGATTATAGTAATTCAATATAGTGAATTTGTTACAATGCATATTTAATAAAATTAAATTGCATCCAGGAGCTTACTGGAAGCCAATGGCATTAGCAGTGGTGTTAGATGAGTGAACACTGACACACCCACTGAACATGTCACTGCATTCTGTACCAATTGAAGGTTCCAAGTGTTCTTTAAGGGAAGTCCATGTAGAACAATCCAACTGGGAAGTGACTTAGACAGAGTGATAGAGAACAAGGCCTTTCTGGTCCATGAGTGGGTGCAACTGGCAGACAAGATGAATCTATGCAAAGGCCGACTTGGCTTTGGCTGCCACCTATTCTTCAAACAAGAACTCTAAATCCAGGAGAACTCTTACATTATGCAACGACTTTGGGGGAATGATAAGTTAATGAACATAATTTAAAAGGGAAAAAGTACTGGATCTAGAGAACTAAAAATCTCAGAGCTATTCAACCTTACCAAGGCTGCAACATGTTTGTCCAAACTGAGCTGCAACCTGTTTGTCCATATCATCACACCTTCTAGGCACTGGGTAATAACCTCAAGAGGTTATTATATATATATGTTAATAATTAAATAGTGGTAAAGGGATATATAAGGACAAAGTCCAAAAACACAGGTGGCAGAGATCACAGTCCACTGATTCTGTCCATTTCCTTAGAGCTAACCAGGTGAAACTCTTTCCAGATAATTGGGCAAGACAATTCCTCAGTCCCATCCAGAATTCTTGCTATAAATTGAGGCTTAAGAAATATTATATACTTCATTTCAAGAACGAAAAAGAAACATAAAAATACAATACCTGATACCCAGGTATGGATCTAACAGCTTCGACAATTGCTAGAGACACCAAATGTTGAATAAATGGAATCCTTTGGCCCAATTTTGAAGTCAAAGGAATGATAACATGCAAAGTTGATAGAGCAGCTCCCACAGGACTCAACCAGGTATTTCCACCTCGTCCTTAAAAAAAAGGAAACATACATTAAACATTGTTTACACACAAGTAACACTTGCCAAATGGAAAATATTTCATCAGAAGATTAAGAATATCTGGTGAGTAAGGAAGCAAAAACCAAAACCGAAGTTTAAAAAGTAACTGCAAAAATTACAAAGAAATCTGTCTAAGATTTATTTAAAAAATCCAAAAGATTTACTATTTTGATCTGTGGAAGGTTTATACTGGTGAATTTGTTTACATTGGTGGAATATTTTCAGCATAGTAAGAAAATGGGTAGAGAAATTTCAGATACACAAATACTACTAGAAAGATTAAGAATACGTGCTCTGTAGAGAGAAATTAATATTTGTTGAAAGAAGTCAAAATGGAAGATTAAGTGAGGATGGAATTATGAAAGGATCATATAGTGGTGCTTAAAAGTTTGTTAACCTCATTGAATTTTCAATTTTTTTGTATACATAAGATCTAAAACTTATCTGTTTTAAGATTAACATTGTGTTTAACAACACAAGCCCTAAAACTAGATAAAGATAATCCAATTAAACAAGTGTGTCAAAACTATTATGCTTGTATTGATTGTATTGATGAAGAAAATGTATCCAAAGCTATATATCTGTGAATTGAAAGGATTTCACTCTCCCTCCCCCATCTCCCAAACAACTATCTGGGCTATCTGGCGCAAAGATGAAACAATTCTATGTCATGGGACTAAAAAAAAAAAAAGATTTTAGACTTATTTAAAGAGGATTAAAAACTTTGCAGAAAATCATAAAATAAAAATTGTTAATAATAGTAATCAAAGAAACAAAACATTCAAAATGATAATTTTCTCTCTACATTCAACCAAAGTTCTTAACCAGAGTGCTGTATCAGAGTGTGTGATAATATTGGCTCAATTGAATAGGCAATCCTTTCTCTGCAAAATAGTTAATGGAACTCTGATGTTCACCTAGCTTTGAACACTTTTAATTATTTTTCATCAAGTTGGAATTGACTCTTAGCAATTACATGAAACAAATTTTCTCCATGACAAAAAAGGAAAAATGTGCTTCAGAAGTGGAATAGTAAAATGCATCTTGAGGTCAGGTCACTTTAAAGGTGAGTGCACAATTTACATAGGATGATGAATTTTTTTAGATAACTCTCTAGAAATGGATCATTCTGGTGATATGGAAAACAAATAGTAAGAATCTGTTTATTCTATTTATGCCTGTTTTTTCAGTGTTCAAGTATATTTCTGGGCCAATTTACATACTAAAGGGTTAGAGCTTTGACTATATGGTAGCCACTATTTTGACTTTTTTATGAGTGGATGCACTTTGTGTATTTTTTTTTTTAGTAAACACACATATTTATAGATGTATAAATGTATACATCTGTAAATATATACAAAATAAAATGCTGAACTATATTCTTCACACACGGACTAAAAGGAGATCTCTGTATGTTCCAGAAAAAGTTTGTTGATATCATGAACAGTATTAATTGAAAACAGAGGGTTGTATATATCATCCTGAGGATTTAATTTACAATATAGGATTCCAAGTCATGGCTTGAAAATATCCATTTAATGAAAATTAGGGATTAGAAACTGTTTTGATATTTTAGGGGTTAGCTAGAGAAAAGTCAAATGTTTGATATGTTACCACTTCTGTAGTTAGTGGTTCTTTTTATCATGGTAGTTTGCATACAATAATGATTATGAAAAAAAAACCACAATTTAATTAAAGGTTGTATGAAAACTATAACCACAAGCCTAAAGATTTTCTCTATTAATTCATGATGGTTATATTCAGTAGATCTGACTATTTTAAAGGTATTCTCTCATGAGTAGAAATTCAATTCCTACTGGCAATGTGGGCATATCTTAATTATTCAATATTACAGTAATTACTCAATATTACAGTGATAATGATTTTGTTATTATTATAAAAAGTAAGCATAGATGCCCATATAGACAGAATTAATTACTCAATTGTATGGGCATAATTAGTATGAGTATGGTTAGTATTACATATTATCTTTATGAATAGCATTGCATACTATCTCTTCTTCCCTTACACTGTAGATGTATCAACTTACCCTTTCCCTGAATTTGTTGAACTGCAATTGCTATAAGACCCATTTCCTGTGGCATCTTGTACATCAATCTGCAAAATACAATGTTAAAAAGTGAATTATTGTTTGTATGTTGCACGTTTTTTTTTTTTTTAAAGAGGTTTTTATAGTGCTTGAACTTTAGGTCAAAAGTATCATATAAACCATTCAAATGAAAATATGGTGGACAAAATATAATTAAGATACATTACATTTAAATACATGTACCATACTTCCTCCATTTAATTTTGAACCATTCATTCTCACTAATATGCATCACTGTTTTCTATTAGTGACAACTGGCAATTTCAAACAAACAATTTCTACTGAAACAAATCTCATTGCTATATTCTTGAACAGCAGCAATTTCAGAAAATCAGGAGGCTGGCATAAAGCAGGTGAAAAGAGATAGCCCCTTGAGAACTAATTATGGTTTAATTGCAGTGAATAAATCTACACCTTCTGAGAATGCTAGAGAATACTGCCTTATTTTGCACTTCTGTATTTAGACATAGCCCTCCAGCTTTCCTTTGACAGATAGGTAGAAGCTAATGTGAATTCAGGCCACAAAATGAATCAATGAATTCTAATGTGAATTCAGACTACAAAATGAATCAATATTAATTTAAGTAAATGTGCTTAGGAACATATTATTTTAAGTAATATTGATAGTATCTGGATAATACTAAGCTTTCATAATATACTTTAATCTTTAAATTGGAGAGAAAATAACATTTATTTAATAGAAAAAAACTGTTGCTAGATATACCAGAGAGAAATTATGAAAAGCTGAAAACCACATTTTCACACAAAAATGCATACAATTTAATGCAAGAGATGCATACAATAAACTATTATTTTCTTTTGTTCAATTGTGTCTTATAATATCATGCCTGCAGTTTTCTTGGCAAGATTTTTTAGAGGTTGTGTATCATTACCTCCTTCCTAAGGCTGAAAGAAAGTAACTACCGGTAATCTAAGGTCACTCAGCTGACTTTGTTCCTAAGGCAGGTGTCAGGTCCCTGTCAGAACACTGCCATTCTAAAGGGGAGGGGGGAGGCCTTGTGGGTTGAATGCTTTGCATGCTTTTGCTTTTGCTTTTGCTGTAACTGCTTGGGAATTAGAGAATTAGAGAAGGGGAATGGGCCATCTGGAAAGACTCTCCCTCTCAGCCAGTTGCAGCCTGTTACCAAGGTCGTGGTGCCTGAGGATGCTGCTGCAAAGGAGTTCTCAAAACTCCTTTGCGGCATCCTATTGGCCACCGGTGGACATGGGGTATTGGGGTGAAGGGGAAAATTAGCCTAACACTTCACGCACGGATTTCAGACTCCGTCTGACTTCTCTGCAATCACTTTCTCTCAGTAAAAGGTCATATTGAAATGCCAATTGTTTCAAGAATCATGCTTTCCTGAGAAGATAGCTGAGGCAGGACCTTACAGCAGATTAGAACTCACCGTCTCCTGATTTTTAGCCCAATGTCCGAACCATTACACCCAATTGGCTCTCAACAATAAACTAGAATGGTACACAAAATAATCTGAGAGTTTTAGAGAATTTAGAAAAAGAGTTATGTTTTTATAGTTAACAGGTCTAAAGAGTGATGTTTTATGATAACAGGCTAGATAAAAGACAGATAAAGCATATAGCACATGATCAAAATGATTTTGAATGTATCTTCAGCTTGGCTCTGTTTTTCACATGACTATAAAAGAACTGAATAACTGAGCTATAGAAGTAGTATTGCATTTTTTTCTTACGTCACTGTAAATATTAATTGGAATCATATTTTCTAAGCAATTGCCAAATGTTCTGATGTTAAACAGAGCTTGATTACTGGTTCTCTTGGCTACCCTGAACTGCTTATTGAGGCCATCTACAATCAACTATTATTGATGGGGATATAGTTGGTTGCATTAGGAATTGGAACAAAGATTCTTATATAATTTTATATTTATTTATATTTGACATTGTCTCCTAAATGCTGTGTATATTATTCCAATGCCATATTTGTGTTACAATAAAGAAAATCTAATTTAAATATGGACATATTGCATAGACATATTATAAGTTTAACTGAAGCAACTCTGTACTCCTTGTTCAGATTCTGCATTAAGAAGCAAATTGCATGCCACAAGTCTTAGGAAGAAAATTGTGAAAAAGAAAAATAGACATAATAACAGCACAGTACTTTAGAACTAGGTGATTAAAGAAAGATTAAAGAAACCTAATGCATAATGTGGTTGGAGCCCTGCCCTACTAAAGGCTAAGAAGAAATTCTATAAGAAGGGATACAATTTATAGAAGCTACTAATGCATAGACTGAAGCATTAGAGAGAGATTTATTTATACTACCTGACATAACTCTAGGGGCATTGCCACATGGCTCCAAGTGTATAATAAATTCCTTGTGCATTATGCATTTAATCCTAATTTCAAAATTAGTTTTTTAACTGAAATGAGCAACTGTAAACAATCATCTATTCTAGGTGTAACATGGTGTTATGTCTATGAAGGTATCAAAACAGTAATTTTGTCTAAAATAGAATGCAAGATTCCTTACAGGAATCATATATAGTATATATACTTTGACTGAATGTACTTATTAATTAACCATCTCAGAGTTATACTCTAATTATGAGTTCAATTATGTATATGTATATTACATAACAAAATAGTTACATTACATGACTATTTCTGAACTCTAATACAATAGAAAAATGAGGAAGTTTACAGATTTATGTATTACAAATTACCGTAAGTCTCATACAATTTATTTTACCTGTTCGTTTCTAAAAGAAAATATTTATTTATTCATTTAAACAATAAATTGTCCAAAGAATAAATAAATGAAATACTTAAATTGTATATACTCCATTAGAAATTTCTAGTAACTGGTAATATAAAAATTGTTACAGTTGGGAGTCTTTTGAATATTAAGTTAGTACTTCAACAATTTCCAATTGCAATATTATCTTAAAATACTGTTAAGAATTATTATTTTCTACTAGTCAATTTTTTGTATATAAAACCAGACAAAACTTTTTAACTTGTATTACTTTAAATCCCTTTAGCACTTTCCATAAAAATACTTGTACCATAGATTTAATTTTTTAAAGAATTTTTTATCTTGCCTTTTTATAAATACTGATTCCCTGAAAACAAGACAGGGTCTTATTTTCTTTTGACCCCCAAAATAAGCGTTTGGACTTATTTTCGTGGGTCTTTTTTTTTTAGGTGCAGGAGGCGATGAGTGTGATCACCTCATGGCTACTTAGCCCATGGATCAGCTGATTGAGCAAGGGCTGGACGTTTTGTCTCTCTGAGAGCCTGGAAATATTTCCAGCACACTCTTGCTAGCCCCAGCGCTGCCCACAGCACTATTGTTTTGTTTCATGTATTTATGTGAATTATGTGGTTGCTCATTCAGCAGTGAATTTGGAGCCATTTGGGAGCATTTGTGGATATTTAATAGCAGAAATAGGAGTTATTTGTCTTTGAGAGGCGTTCTGTTTCTAATCCCATCGTTAATTGGCCCACTACATATCATGGGCTGGAAAATATAAACTCTGTATGAAGTCAGCACCTTTCCAATGATTTAACTTGCAACATGTAAACATGTAAACACTGCGCACTCATGCAGTAATATTTAATACTATATTTAATACACATTAGAAAATAAATCACTAGTGATGATATCCAAATATAACATTTCTTAGTAAACGTATAAAGTATGTCAGAAAATTGGAAGCACAAAAGATAGAACACCTATACCAAAAAAAAGGAAGGGGGAGAATACCAGAACAGTATGTCTGTGTTTTTAATATATTAGATAGTATTACTGCTATACTATAATGTCATTACTGACAATATTAAAAAAAAACTAGATACAAGTGAATGCAGTTTTCAACAAAGAATTTTTAGGGGGATTGCTTGAAAATAGACTTCCTCATACTGCATCCATGAAAATAGACTTTTCATTACTGCATCCATGAATGTATTTTCCACTTTTCCTTTTCCTTACAAAATCCCTTTTCCTTACAATAAAAACAATCTATTATGTAAAATCATAACTGAAAGTAATGAAAACAATGAGAGGAAAATTACAAATTCTAAGTGTTCAGTTCTGTAAGAATGTTGACAAACAAGCTTGTTGAACATTAAATTATTCTAGCCTTATGTAAAACTATCAGAATAATATAGTTGCCATGATAAGCATGTATATATACAAGAGGATTAACAAGCTGTCTATCCAGCTGCACAAGAAAGGGTTCCAATGTATTATCATTCAAGAAAAGATGTGGCACTCTTTCATAATGCACATAGTTTTGTAAAGAGAACTGTCTTACAAACTCTCATATTTATAGCTATAGAACTTGACTCTTACAATGCGTGTGCGCGTGCGCACACACACACACACACACACGCACACACAGAGTCCAGCCATTTTTAGGTTATTCAGACAAAAATGGTTAAAAATCAAATCAACCATTCATTTATGCTGATACTTAAGAGTTCAACAAATATGTACTAGACTTGTAGTTTAAAAGTCTGCTCTCCAAATTATTTATTAATTTAATAATTTAAGCAGATCAATAAGATTTCAGACATATATTCATTTCCAGGTGTCAACCCTTGGCCAATATATGGTAAAATTGCAATGCAAATGCAAAAGTTCCAATATAACAAAGTTTTCCAAGACTTTGTACTTTCCAAGTACAAAGATACATTGGGTGTGTTCAATCTATTTTTAATTAATGTGTAAAATAACAAGTACAATCCTTATTTTTCCCATTTTTATATATTCAAAGGAAAATAAGCCACAAACAATATGTACCCAAAATATTGCTACTCTATGAATTTAAAAAGAATATAGATGTTCTTGGTTCAGTCCTTTCTTCGTTTTATCAGGAAAAACCATCCCCTCCCACACACACATTAACATTTTCCCCTTAGTAGCTGGTTAAACCTGAAACTCCTTAAAATTAAATTTATTAAACCTCTGTTGAAAAGAAGTTTTTTCTATAAAATTTAGTTTTCCTGTACAAATATCTATAGATAAATGGTAATTTTAGGAAAGTGGAAAGAGAAATTTTGCCCTCAAAGTAAATAATACTACCTTGTTTTCCCCAAAATAAGACAGTGTCTTATTTTCTTTTAACCCCCGAGATAAGTACTTATTATTTTTGAGGTGCAGGAAGCGGCAAGCGTGGTCACCTCATGGCTGCTGCTGTGTTTCGGGAAGGGCTTATTTTTGAGGGACGGCTTATTTTAGCACATACACTCAAAAGCCTGATTGGGCTTATTACCTGAGGAGGTCTCATTTTCACGGAAACAGGATAGTGTGTCACAGTTCTAAATTCATTATGGGAAAATCTTATTCCTATGAGGTTATTAACTTTTACAACCCAAGGCGCCCCCCCTTGTTCATATAATAATAAATTACATTAATTTGTGAAACATACGAAGAATTTCTCAGAAAAAATATTTACTGTTTTAATTCTAATTGTCTACAAACAGAAGCAAAATAATGCCCAGCAACTAATATACATTTGTTCACTTAAATACTCAAAATTAAAATCAGAAGTAGCTGAGAATTAGAAAAAATTGAATTTACAATGATAAAGTAGTATAAAAAGCATTCCTCTGAAAAATTTGTTTTCCAAAACAAATATACAATTCTTTGGGCATCATCCTCAAAAAAAGTGTCATGTTACTTTAGCAACTTATTCTAAAAGTAAAAGAAACACTTGGGGGCTATTCTTGGGTATTTTCTGTTGGCAGTGCTGAAGGAAGGAACATGACCTTCTCAGCTCTGTGGCAGGTTAAGCAGCCTGATTGAACATTGGCACTAATTAAGAGCTCTTGTTGTTTGGCAGGACCACCAGAGTACCTTCAGCACTTGTTCATGACAGCAATACCTCTTTCAGAAATTAACACTTGATGAGCGCAGACAGGGAGCCCAGCTGGTTCTCCTGAGTCCTTCAACTATATAAATGAAGTGTAATAGGAATACTGGTGGCTACCAAGGGAAGACAGACTATTCGTGACCTCTCTGTAAAAAAACAGAGTATAGTTTTACATTGACTTAATTTTCTTCATTGGGTTTAGATAATGCAGCTGGGGACTATAGAGATAGAACCAAAACAAAAGAGATAAAACTGAGTTATTCCATATAATTTTTTGCTAATAATATCCACTATAAATGATGAACTTATAAAATTAGATAAAAATCTAGTTTTTACTGAAACATTTTATTACAATGTTTTCATGAAGAATCAGTTGTGAATATCATATAAATTCATGGTAAGTGGGCTGATTTTATTTAGCTTCTGAATCATAAATTCTGTAATTTTAAAGCAGTGACCTGAGCAATACAAGCAGTAGAATGAAATGGTTGCATAGTGAGTTAGACTAATAGGAGCAGGAAATAAATCATACTTTTGATGTTTGCCATGTTAGTACCCTCTAACTGTAACTTATAAACACAAAAAAGGCAATGATGAATACATTCCAATTGATCTTTTTATGCAAAGTTTAAAGCTGCTTTCACTTCTTTTTAAAACTTTGCATTTATTACAGTATCTATGTGCCTCATAATTATCTCATTTATTATTTACTCCCAGCAATAAACAGAAAAGGAACTTGAAAACCATGAACACAAATTATTCAAGGAAGGGATGTAAAGAAAAGACAACACTTCATTATATTTTTGGGGGGTTAGACTTTATCTTCCCTAGTGATGTGCTGGACTGAAGTGGGATTGGTGGCTCTTCTTTGATTAATACATTTGGACAGAATAACCTGTCATCCTGAGGACAATTGTCTTTAGAAGGCAAGGAGAGTGAAATATTTTCTTTGAAGCTGCTCTTTCTCTGATAATGCAAGAAGTCAAATGCGCTTGTCAGGATCCTGAGGGATAGCATATATAGTTTCCAATAATCCTTGGTCTTGGACAATTGTTGAGACCAGAAATATGCTGCCTTCCACATCACTATCTGTAGACCCAGGAGAAGCTAAGTTTCCTATATCATGGGAGCCAAGTTCTTAGCCCTCTGACCAATGAGAAAGCAAAAATGTATAGAAGTCAAAATCACCTTTGATTTTGGAAAAATGACATTGTGTAAACAGAGGAGCTGAAAGCTACATACTACTAAGATATACTACTAAGCTACATACTACTAAGACAGTAGTAGCATTAGTAATTGCTCCATTGTCATGTATAAAAACAAAGTTCCATGATTTTTTCCCAATGTTTATCAATCAGTGCTAAAAGAAAACCCTGTGACTTCAATTAAATATTAATCTTTAAATCTTTTCTTTTAGTATATATAATTAAGTCCAATATTTTCTGGCTTTTCTGCATCTCTACCAAGCATGATAAATTTCCTCTCTTGTACAACATTTCCAATATAAATTTGTAACTTTATACATTCTAGATACTTTCTCTGCTGACATATACAAACAATGCATCATTCTATAGAAATTCTCTTTAGAATTATAATGTAAATTTCAACTATTCATTCACATATTCTCCCTCTGTTCCATTTGTATACTGCTACCAATTTTAGCTCACTTTACCATTCTTTCACTTGTTCTTCTGAGTAAAATTTCAGTAGAAATTTATGTATTTTAGCAGTAACATTTCATCATTTATTCAGTTCTACTTCAAACTCAGTCTTACACTGCTCAAAACCAAAGATCCTTTCTGTGAATCTTTTTTCCCCAATCATGTTTTATTTTATTTTTCTCCCCCCCAACTTCCCAAACACAGCTTACAACATCAGTTGTCAGAGTATACATTTTCAACCTTTACATTTATATAATTTTAACACAATATAATCACAATTTCTTTGTCCATTCCACCATCAAATTT